>JAHTLZ010000332.1:0-11922 GCA_023846285.1 Phrynocephalus versicolor
TGGGAAATCAGGAGGTCTAGAAATGCAATAAATAAATAAATAAATAAATAAATAAATAAATAAATAAATAAATAAATAAATAAAGGCTCTTTTAAAATGACTGATTCAACTCAAAATAATGTGTTTTAATATAACTGTGACATGCCACCATTGATGTGTGTGGTGGTACTTTATAGGGCATAAGAGATTAAGTTCCTGCTCTGGGAGAAGTAGTGAAAGGAGAAGGATGTATTTCGTATCCTCTTATAACTTAAGTAGGTATCCTGAAGCTGGATTCATTTCCCTCATTATTGTAAGCCGCCTTGGATCCTTTTCCAAGGAGAATGGCGGGGTAAAAATATTCTAAATAAACAAATAAAAATAAATAAAGGCAGCATTGCACAGTGGTGGAGCTTTCACTGCATCCTGGGGGAGCTTTAAAACCAGATTGGAAAAAAAAAACACTTTCCAGAGCCGAGGGACCTAGCCTTCTGATGAGCAAGATTCTTGCAGCTGAAAAGGACTGGATCAGCAAAGAGCTCCAGGCAAGCCCAACAGATAAAATTAAGCTTCTGCTGATACTGGAGAAAGGGGAGGGATGGAGGGTCGAAAAAGTTGCACCTCGCTGTCATGCTTGTAAACATTTTTTTTTTAAAAAAATGTTCGAGGCGTTCCTGATGAGCACAGCTGGGATTTGATGGCATCAGCTTAATTGCTTCCGATGAAGTTCGGCAGTGGCCAGCTTGGATAAAGGCCCATCCGGCAGGCTGCAGAAGCCGCTCCTCCCTGCGAGGACCTCACGCGTGCAAACAACGTGCTATCGATGGGAAGACTCCCTCGGGACGAGACGTGATCCATTCTGAAGCAACGCGTGCTCCCTCTTTGTAAGGGGGAAGAGTGTTCTGGCCAGCACGGGCAGTTTCACTCCAGCACTTTTCCTCCTTCCAGGGAGGTATCAATGATTATCATGATTATCGTGGTGGATGCCTAAGGACAATGCCCAGGTTGGAGACAGGCAAGAAATCTCTCCATGCCGTTTGCAGGGAATCGTAAGCAGGTGAAGACATCTGCTTGGGAATGTGTTGTGTTGCGTCATTACAGTCGTGACCGACTCTCTGTGACCATGGAGTTTTTTTGGCAGGAATACTGGAGTGGCTTGCCAGTTCCTACAATCCAGGCGCCTACAGCACCTGGTATTCCCTGGTGGTCTCCCATCCAAGTACTAACCAGGGACGACCCTGCTTAGCTTCCGAAATCAGGCAAGATTGGATGTGCTTAGGGCATCTAGGCAGCTCTGCTTGGGAATACCCTGAAGCAAATGGTGAAACTCTTTTTGAGACAGAATGCTGGACTGGAGGAGCTGTGGCCTCTTCCAGCAAGGCTGTTCTTATCCTCTTATGTTCTTACGACACCTTTAAGAAAGGATTGGACAAGTTCCTGGAGAACAAGGGTCTCCATGGCTATCATGATGGATGCCTAAGGACAACCTCTGGGTTGGAGAGAGAGGCAGGATATCTCTCAACACCGTTTTCAGGGAATTGTAAGCAGGTAAAGACATCTGCTTGGGAATACCCTGAAGCAAACGGTGAGCTGTTGTGAGAGACAGAATGCTGAATTGGACGGGCCGAGGCCTGTTCCAGCAAGGCTGTGCTTATGTTCTTCTTATGTTCTTATTCAGAAAATAGTGGCATTGGAGGGGGCCTACAACACCTTGCTCAATATGGGTCCTGGCTCATTTGGCAAGGCTCCATGGCCAGCAGCCACTCACCTCGTGGCCAAGGCCTGCAAGAGGTTGCTGGAACAAATAGGTGAGAGGGAAACGATCAGCTTCTCAACAGCTGCCAATGGCTGACATTCACAGGTGACAAAGGAACCAGAACAACCTTCCCACCTGTATAAGGTGTGCAGAGCATGGGCCAGGGGAGATGGTCCCAGCAGGCCACCGAAACAGAACTAAAACAAATTCTCCCTTCAGGGGAGCCTCGAGGTGCCTGTGTTTGTTTCTCTTCTCAGCTCCCAAAGGATGAGCAGTAAGAATTCTGTGGTGCTGTCGTCCCAGCTTCTCAGAGATGGCAAACGGCAACATGGCTTTGAAAGATTTAAGGCATCAGCAAAGCCCAACAGTGCACAGTGGGGAAGATGCCATCGTCAGAGTCCAACTGCTGTTGATTAAGAACGACTACAGGGCGCACAGAATTCGCACACAGCATGACAAAGTTGCATGCGCTCCAACGTTCTGGATAGGAAGCCTTTAATCCGTGGCAATTTTCCACCACTGATGACATCAGCATTCCCCACCCCCTGTTAATCCAAGGAGCTGCACAACAGGATTTTTAACAAGGCTCCCTTGTTTGTCTGAAACATGATTCCTCCCTCCATTGGAAGGAATTTCTGACACTGGGAAGCTTTTGTTGCAAGCCACCAAAACATTCTCGTGAACACCTTGAGGGGCGATCTCGGGATACATAGGCTGCAGACTGTGGGTGCAATGGATTCGTGTAAAACCTCCTCAACTGCAGTGCGTAATCAGGGCTGGTGCTTCCATTAAGGCGAATTAGGCAGTTGCCTAGGGTGCCAAAATGGAGAGAGGGCGCTAGCCAGCGTGCTGCCCCCCCGCCACCCCCCACCACTGGCCACCGCTGTCCGTCCCCCCACCGCCCGCCAGCCGCCCTTTGCCGACCGCCCATCGCTGCCTGTCGCCGTCCGCCTGCCACCCCCGCGCCCATCACCGCCCACCCTCCCGTGCCCGTCACCCCCGCTTCCCACGCCCATCGCCGTCCCCCACCGCCCCGCAGCCCTGCCCCTCGCCCCACCCCCCCGTCACCTAGGGCGCAAAAAAACCTAGTACCAGCCCTGTGCGTAATGATGCATCAAGAGACCGCACTGGAAAAACTGACCACTGCTAGAGGATGTGATTATCCTGCAAAATGAAGGGGGGACATGGCAAGAGGGAGGGTGCTGAATGTTCCAGGAAAGCTGCGAAAAACACGGTGGGAGGCTGTAGATCTACATGTTAGCCTTCCGCCGAGCTTTAAAAACCTTTCTCTTTAGCGAGGCTTATGGCGGCACAACTTAACGGGGTTTTTTTTTTCTTCTCCTGCCATCTATATGTTTGCCAACAATTACTGCTGCTGAGCTGCGACTATAAGCTAAGATCCTAAGGTGCCCCAGTTGTTTTAAAATGCTGCTTTCATCATTGTTGTTGTCTATTATTGTACTGTTGTTCTATTGGTTTGTTTTATATTGTATTGCTCTCTGACTCGCTCAGCTATTTGGAAGCCGCCCAGAGTTCCGTCTCGGAAGATGGGCGGGGTAAAAATTCAATAAATAAAATAAAATAAAGTAAATACATTCCTAGGAGGGTCACCCAAAGCAGAAGGAACCCAATGGAGGTACAAGGCTAAAGCGCAACCATCCCCTTCAGAATCAAGAGTCACACCAGTAGAGCAGAACTGGTTATTTCAGTGCTGAAACTCCTGCAGGACAGCTATTGGGCAGCACTTAAATTAGATGATGACACTGCTGGGAGATCTTTCATAGACAAGATAGTTGCTGCTCAAGCTCATTCCTGTTCGTAAACCACCATGATAGAGATGGGCACAACTCAAAAAAATGGTGTTTCGTTTGTCGTTTGGTCGTTTAGGGGTCTATTTCGGTTCGTTTTCGTTTTTGTGAGGTTTTTTGCAAAACAATTCGTTTTTGTTTCGTTACGTAATGAAACGAAAATCTGAAAACGAAAATGAAAAATTGCTGTTTCATTACAATTTAGCACAATTCAATGTATTTGCCGTAACGAAAACGAAGCGGTCGACAAAATTTTTCGTGGTTCGGGTCGTTTCGTTTCATTTTGGAGTCAAAATTCATTTTTTGTTTCGTTACATAATGAAACAAAAAAACGAAAATGAAAACGAAAAATTGCTCGTTTTGTGCCCATCTCTACACCATGAACCACTCCTGTATGTCGGATACCTTGAAAACTCTACCAGGACGAGAAAATGGCAAATGGATGGTGAGATAGTGCTAGACAGTGAGACTCCCAGGTTGGGAAACACTCAGTCAGGATTGAGAAAGAGCAGAGGAAGAGTATGAATTAACTGTACCGCTAATGAAGCGGTTGGATTAAAGTTGAAAGGACATTGATCCACTGCAATGCACCGAGGGAGAAAGGAAGTCCGCTTCTGGAAAACGTATATAACTGAAACATGGGATGTGAGATGGGTAACTCCAGGCAGGCTTGAAACCACGAAATAAGAAATGGGGCACTCAAACATATTAGCATGCAGGGTGGGTGGAGTAAATTGGGTTGAAGACAATTGCAATTAGAGATGGGCACGAATTGAAAAAATGGTGTTTTGTTTCATTTCATTTCGTTAAGGGGTTCGGTTCGTTTTGTTTCATTTCTTTGTGAATTTTCACGAAAAAAATTGTTCCGTTGTTTCATTAATTTTTTATTCGGTTTTTACCTGCTTTCCCCCCCCCCAGCGCCCACTGCGTGGTCCCTGGGGTCTGGTTGGAGCTGGAGGTGCCTATGAATGGACGTGGGAGGAATAAAGAGGGCGAGCGGCTTCAGAGCCATGCTGCTCTGGCCACCTAAGCGCAGCCTCCTTCTTATCACCCCTCCCGACTGGCCCCGTGATAACGGGCCACGGGAGGGAGGCACAAGGGGGTGGTGACTTTAAAGCTGCGCTGCTCTGGCTGCCTAAGCGTGGCCTCCTTATCTCCCCTCCCAATCGACCCCGTGATAACGGGCCGCGGGAGGGAGGCCCAAAGGGGGCGGCTTTGAAGCCGCACTGCTCTGGCCGTCTAAACGCAGCCTGCTTCTTATCTCTCCTCCCGGGGCTGGGCTGAGGCTCGAGCCTGCCACATGCCTTGGTGGCACCAACAAGGTGCGTGCTCCCTCTGTGCAGCTTGGCACAAAAGAACCTCTGGACCAGCACCAGGTAGGAGACATCTCCACCCTCCATTAATGACACGAACCTAACCGAACCAATTTTTCGCGGTTCGTTTCGTTTCGTGTTAAATTTGCCCCTAGGGTCATTATTCATTTTGTTATGTAATGTAACAAATAATGAAATGAAAAAAAAAAACATTTCGTGCCCATCTTTATTTGCAATGGATCATTGCAACATATTGGGATACTGCTGGAAAGTTTTATGGATACCATAGATTGCTAGAAAGACAAATAAGTGGATCAATACAGGATCAAACCAAGTCTGAACTCTCATCAGAAGCTTAAAGGACACAAGTGAGGTTATTGTACTTGGAGAACCACACTGGGAGACAAGAGTACAAAATGATGCAAAAAGTGGGAGGCCAGAGCAAAAGGGGAAGATATGAGACTGATAAACTCCCTGCTCCAAACAAAGCCCTGACTTTGACTTTGCTTGTTCAGAGTGGTCTCAAAATGCCTCCATACAGAGAGCTGGTTGAAGGGGGGGGAGCAGGTTTTGTAGCTCCAGTTTACTCTCCAGCCACACTGCTATTGGGATGACCAGAACTGCGTGGCTGGAGAGTAAACTGGGGCTATGAAGGAGCCCACAAGCCGCTGCCCTCCCCTTCACCCGGCTCTCTGCATGGAGCACAGAGGCATGCTCCGAGGAGAGGGGGAAGTGTTGTGGCTGTGAGGGGGCAATGTTGTGTGCCCACAGAAAGGGCTCCGTGTGTCACTGGGTGAGACTAATCTTTCTGGGAGATTCTATACCTCCCGTATTGATTCTTGCATGCACGCTCTCTCTCTCTCTCTCTCTCTCTCTCTCTCTCTCTCTCTCTCTCTCACACACACACACACACACACTCTTTAGATTTTTCCTGCTGGTTTTCCCATCTGGATTCTCCTCGATCAATTCTCCTGCACTTTGCCCCGAATCTTCAGGAACTTGTTCCTTCGGTTAAATTACTATACACATTTCTTTCTCAATCTTTGGGTCAAATAGCAGGTACATAGTGAGCTTCAACTAGAGGGCCAGTGGAAGGTTAGGGGCAAACAGAGTGCTTTGTAATGGCTCACTTGTGGTTGATTCTGCATAACTGTCATGTCATCTGATACTCAGATATGGGTTGTTCTGCTTTGCACTTTTCATTTAATCATTGGGTTGTACTGTGTGAGAAATTCATTGATTTTTCCTTTGATTTATTTTATACTGTGTCTTCGTTTCATGAACCTTATTCCCTGCTTATCTGCTGTGATTTAAATAAATCTCTCCAATAATTCTACCTACAAGCGGCCTAGGATCATCCACTGGGGGACATGATTCAGGCAACAGAAGTAGTAATGAGCAGTTTAACAAGAGAAGAAGAAGCAAAGAGGCCTGATGTCAACAGCCAATGTCCGGCGTTGGCAAAAGAAAGTTGTTTAGCTATAGCTGCTTTCACACAACCACTAAAATCTGCAGCAAACTTTCATCCAGATCACCCCCCAGAGGGGTCATACGGTTGATGTCGCGGATCAGATGTTCCCGTGGTCACATTTTGAAAATCTGCAACTGTTCTGATCCCACGACTGAGAACCGCAGGAAAGACACCATAACGGGGGCGAAAAGGTTTTGGTGTGGATTTTCCGTGTTCCCATGGACTCGGGTAACAATTTAAAATCCGCATCGGAACAGCGTCAAGGATTTTACCACCTCGAGACCAGGTACTTGTAAAATGCGCTGGGTTGCACATTATTCCTTTTAAAGTCCACTACTCGTGGGAAAACGATTTTATGCTCCGCATCTGCAAACACTTTGCAGCGGATTTTAGTGGTTGTTTGAAATCAGCCATATGTTGAAACAGCGAAGGAAGGAAGTGGGATCTTATAGGTAGATCCACCATTCTGGGATAATTTTGCTTTTCAAAACATCCGGCTCCATCAAAAATCTAACCATGCAAGATTCATTTCAAAGTCCTCAATTTCCACACAGTTTTGAGCAGTAGGGAATGCAAGGGCTCGGGCTGGGGGCAGCCTTGCTCACAAGGGTCATGAACAATACTCATCAACCTTCAGTCCGAGAAACCGAAACTGGCAGATGCCAGGAAGGACGGAATACCTGTTTTGTTGGAAAGCCGGAAGGACACCATTTTGTCTGAGATGTTGCAGACGTTCCTGACGGAAGCAATGCAGCTGTAGTTGGCGTAGTCCTGAGGCCGGAGGTTCTTCAGCTTCAGGATCTTGGTTTCACCCTGTGGTTGGCAGAAGAATGGGTAATTAAGAGGGGAACAGATATGGATTCCAGTTCAAGAAAGGGATCCAAAGTAAGGAAAAGGGGTTGCCATAATAAGGGGGTGTTTCTGAATGGTTTAAGCTACCCTGAGAAGACAAGAACAACCATACAACCTCCAACCCCATCACATATATTGTGTGCGCTTGTGTGCGTGTTTGTTACAGGTCCTCACATTGCTTCCCACATACAGTGGTACCCCGACTTAAGAGCAGCTCGACTTAAGAGCAATTCAACTTAAGAGCTGAAAACTGTTGACATTTTAACTGCCGCCTTATAATTTTAGATATGGCCGCCTTACAAATTTTAGATATGGTCTGCTCGATGTACAAATATATTTGTTTCATTTTTTAACTTTTTTCCCAGTTTTTTAGAGAGGTACCCTGACTTAAGAGTAGTTCAACTTAAGAGTATGCATTCAGAACATATTAAATTCGTAAGTCAAGGTACCACTATATAGAGACCCTAGTAGGGTTTCCATGGTCAGTGAGATACAGGTATTAAAGGGGTGGATTTACCAGCACCCCCCACCCAGTGAGCTTCCCTGGGGAAATGGGAATTTCAAGCCGGGTCTCCTGAGTTACAGTCCATCACTCTTTCGTCTACATTCGGTCTACCATATTTGTCCTTGGAACTTTCTTAACTTAATCATAAATTGTGCTGTTCCTCTGTTCTCAGTGGACCACCAAAAGAACCTGAATTCTGCAGCCATCTTTTGGCCTTGTTATTTCTTCTCCTGAGCCTCCACAAATCTTTTGCTGAGCAAGGCTAGAAGGAATCATAGAATAATAGAGTTGCGAAGGGCGTATAAGGCCATCCAGACCACCCCACCCCACCCACCGCCCCATTGCTTGGTGCAGAAACCCAAATCAAGGATGTGCTCCTTGCCATCAGGTCTCCCAACATCCATCACTCTGTGGGGTGTCATTCATGTGAGCCAGTGTTAGGACCAGCACAGCCTTGATGCCTCCATTTATAAATTATGCAGGCAGGAAGCACCATATGTGAAAAGTGGGATGTGTGATCAGGGAAAGGCTATTATCGCCACCATCACCATCACCATCACCATCACCATCACCATTACCATCACCATCACCATCACCAAACCATCACCATCACCATCACCATCACCAACACCATCACCATCACCAAACCATCACCAAACCATCACCATCACCATCACCTATAGAGAAATCCCCTTGGAAGAGATTAAAAAACACCCCAGCCAGCTTCCTGCACAGGGTCACTTGAGAAGCATCGAACCCCATCTGTGCAGGGAAGCCACCAATGAGAGAACAATGGGCCCCATGTGGCCTGATGCGCAGGAAGCCGGCTTGCTCTTATCTCTTCCCCCCCCCACCCCCCACATTATCCAGCAAGACCATGAGATGGTATGTAAGGCAATAACAAGCTGTCTGGTAATCATTCATCAAGACCCCAGCTATGTGGCACTGCTATGTCAGAGAAGCCCTTCCCAGGAATTCATCAGCCTACACCATCCTGACACATAAGCCCTGTCTCCACCCTCTGTGATGCTCTGCCATTATATCAATGAAGAGTCTGGACTCATGCTTGCACAGGAAGCGGTTGCATGAGGCCTGGGCTCTGTTGAACCCAACAATATGTGCCTATGTGGAATCATTCCTACAATAACCATCATTGTCCTCCCCCCCCCACCCCAGGAAGTTGGGTACTCATTTTACCAGCCTTGGAAGAATGGAAGGGTGAATTAACATTGAGCTGGTTCCCCAAGACTGAACCACACTAGTCAATAGCCGAGTTTTGGCTGCAGTACATCAGTTTAACTACTGTGCCCCAAGGAAGTGGTAGAAGACCAACCAGTCTGATCTGAGGGCATGACCCTGCCTGCCAATCAGAGACGGATCCCAGGCACTTTTGTGGTCCTCTTTGCATCCCATGAAAACTTTGCTAGAACGAGTCCCAGCCCATTTACCAAATTTAATAGCCTTAAATTATGCGTAATAATGGGCTCAAGGCACTGGAAGCCTGGTTTCAGCCAAATATCAGGAAGAACTTCCTGACTGATAGAGCAGTGCGAGGATGGAAGCCATAACCTTGGAGGTGCTGAGTAGAGATACGCACTAAATGAGCAATTTTTTGTTTTTGTTTTTGTTTTTTCGTTTCATTACGTAATGAAACGAAAAATGATTTTTTTGCCTCCAAATGAAGCGAAACGAACAGAAACACCAGAAATTTTGCCGTCTGTTTCGTTTTCGTTACGGCAAATACATTGAATTGTAGAGATGGGAACGAAACAAGCAATTTTTTGTTTTCATTTTTGTTTTTTCGTTTCGTTACATAACAAAACGAAAAATGAATTTTTTGCAAAGTTACGAAAAACGAAAATGAACCAAAACGGACCCCCTAAACGACAAACGACAAACGAAACACCATTTTTTTTTAGTCGTGCCCATCTCTAGTGCTGAGCACTCCAACAGTGGAGGCATTCAAGAGAAATTTAGGCAGCCAACCGTCAGAGATCAATTGATTTGAATTCCTGCCTTGAGGAGGGGCATGGAGGCGATGGCCTTAGGCGTGCCTTCCAACTCCATGGCTCTGAGATTCTACAAAAGGTCCAACTCAGCTTCCAGATGCCCTCACAGTTTGCTGTGTGTGGCGGTTTCAAATTACCAAGGTGGCCTCTAAAGCTTTTTGTTTTTAAGAAAGGCGCCGCCGAAGAAACGCACTTCAAGAAGTTCCTCGCTCTCTGTGACACTGGGGTAGGCCAAGTACCTGTTGTTATACCACAACTCCTGCCTGGAACATCCAGCACAGCTAAGGGTGAGGAATGCCATGAAACTGTCAGATATTAGTCAGTGAAATACATGTATTAGACAGGATCTTCTATATGTGTTTGATACAGTATGTATTTAATTGATTTAAAGGTGGAGTCTGTAAAAATGCAAAATCACAGTGACTCAATGTATAGTTTTTACTAATGGAGTACAGATGTTAAGAATGAACATAATGAATTGTGGCTGATGCAAAGGGTTGCAATAGCTATGAGGTAATGTCATTTATGATTGGACAGACACATGTATAAAGATGTTCTGTAAATTATTGTTCATTGGATCTTCCGTGATTAAAGGCACCCACTTTGTTTCTCTGTCATATATTTTGTCAATGTAATGTCTGTGAAGATTCTCAGTCATCCAGGTGAGTTTATCTTGAAGTTGAGTCATGGCTACTGGACTTCTTTTTGAGAGATAGAAACATTTCGCTGCTCATCCAAACAGCTTCGTAATGTATGCTATTATGCTGTTATGCTGTTGAATGTTGTATAAATGTGCTAAGGTGACTTTCCCCCTCTACGCTTTGTTGAACTTTGTATAAGTTCTGTGATGCTGTGATATATTTTTGTACAGTTAGTAATATAGCTGTTTGGTTTTAAGAAAACTCTGTCTCTGGCTAACTATTAGAGATGGGCATGAGTCATATGTCGTTTACGGGGTCCGTTTCGTTTCGTTTCTGTTTTTCGTGAATTTTTGCAAAAAAATCGTTTTCGTTTTGGTTCGTTTCATTACAGTTTCGTTACCATTTATTTCAATTTTTTGTGATTTTTTTAGCATTTAAAGCAGTTCAATGTATTGCCGTAACGAAAACGAAACAGATGACAAGATTTCTGGTGGTTCTGTTCATTTCGTTTCATTTTAGAGTCAAAATTCATTTGTCATTTCGTTATGTAACGAAACAAAAAACGGAAACGGAAACAAAAAATTGTTTGTTTTGTGCTCATCTCTACTATTTATTCAACAAGTATTGCTTCTGCTGGCTGATCAAAGAGCACATACTCTGTCAGAAACATTCTCAGAGGACCTTCCAGGCTTTGATGTATTTCATGGCTTATTATTAGCTGACTAGAGAGATCATTGGTTTAAATATCTTGCTGTGGATCCAGAGGTTGGGAGTGCGATTCCACACTGGGCCTCCAGCAAAGTACAGCCAGCCTGGGTGGCGTTGGGAAAAGGCTGCAGAGTCGCAGGGCAACCCCAGCAGAAGGGAATGGGGACCCACTTCTGAATATGCTTTACCATCATGAAAGGAGTGGCCATCAGTCAGAACTGACTCAACAGCACACAATTATTTAACGAGTATGGCCAATCTCCTGTTCCATATCTGCATGCACAGAGCATTCTCTGCAGTAGTAGCCATGGCTGTCTGGTGATGTACCAGGTGGGGCACAAAATGGCACACCAAGACTCCTGCAGAGTTTCAGCCGTGGCCTTGATAACCCTCACAATTTGACACCCCCACCTCCCCTTTATCACTTCCCTTTTAAAACGAAACAGAAAAGCCTGCTCCAGCTTTCCTGATGAAGGTCCCCTGGGTAGCTTACAGACTTAAAAAAAATACAAAGTAAATGCCAAGTGCAATCACATTGATCAAACATAATTAACAGAGAGCAAAAAGAAAATGGAACCATGGCAAGGAAACGCACAAGAACAGGAAAATAATTAAAACAAACAAAAGAATGGCCCACGGCAATGAGCTGCTGATGGGGCAGAATCCTTGGGAAAGAACCTTGAAATTTCACCAAGTTCAAGGTGTATCTCGGGCACCTCCAAGGGACTGGTATCGGCTGGCTGTGCTCAGGTGCATTTCCAGGCCATTAGTGAAAATCTTGGTGCTCAACATGCCATGCCAAGAGTGGTACTGGTACCAGATGGTGTGGTACATAAATAAATAAATAAATAAATAAATAAATAAATAAATAAATAAATAA
>JAHTLZ010000332.1:31889-49389 GCA_023846285.1 Phrynocephalus versicolor
GTGCATGACAGAGGAAGAGAGAGGGGAGGAGTTCATCTGTGTCTGAAGAACCTTACAGGTAGACTTTATCAAATGCTGAAGCCTACCTGAAAACAGGGGAGATCAAGTCAGCTTTGATTTTTTACTTTTTGGTCATTTGTTTATGGCTTGCTTTATTTAGATTATGTCGAGCCTGCTTTCCTGAAAAAACAGCAAGCAAGTGCCTAATTTGGAGCAGACGTGGGGCCTCCATAGTTCTAAGGTTGGGTGGCATCATTGCGTTGATGAGACCTGACCGTACCTCTTGCTTTCAAGGACACGGATGAAGTCCTGAAGGACCATGTTCCGGATGCTTCAATGTGGCCTTATAAGCCGAGGTCCGCTCAACACAAGATGGACGAGTTCTGTCATCCCCTCGACAAGCCCAGTCACAACCACCTGCTCTCATGTGGGGGTGTGTGTGGTCCCAAGACAGGATTTGGGGGTACAGTCTCTCAGGGTTCAGACTTGGAATTTGGAGCTGCATGGAGTTGTCTCACTTTGGCTGGCACACCACCTACCTCCATTCCTGGAGAAGGCAGGAAGACACAGCCCAGGGATCATACAAGGGAGAGGGAGGATCTATTCTCCATCATCCCAGAGTGTAGGTTAAGCTCAGGTTAAGAGAACCCAGCTTTCGACTGAGTATTGGGGGGGGGGATCCCAGCTGTTACAGCAGCACATGACAATGGAACCCATGACTTCAAGAGGTGGTGAGTGCTCACAACAATGGAGGGATTCAAGAGACATATGGACAGTAGAGATGGGCACGACTTAGCGGTATTTTCGTTCTCGTTTCCGTTTTTCGTTTCCGTTTCCGTTTTCCGTTTCCGTTACGTAACGAAATGAAAAACGAAAAACGGCTCAGAACTGGAACGAAAACGGAAACGAAACGACTAATTTCAAGCCAATTTTCGTTTTTCGTTACTGGAAAAGCACTTAATGGAGCTAAATGGGAAGAAACGAAAAAATTTCCGTTTCCGTTTTCGTTTTTTTCGTTTTCGTTATGTAACGAAACGAAAACGAAAAATTTTGAAATTAGCTCACGAAAACGGAAACGAGCCGAAACGGACCCCTAGATGAAAATGAAAACGAAAACGAACAATTTTTCTGAGTCGTGCCCATCTCTAATGGACAGGTGCCTGGCAGATCTCCTTTGATGCGTATCCCTGCATAAAGCAGGGGGTTGGACTAGTCCAGGGCTGTTCAACTTTGAACAGGCCAAGGTCTACTTTATCCGGCCCAAAGTGCCTGAGGGCTACTACACTAAAACCTCTACTTACGAATTTTGTCCGTTCCGAGCACATGCTCAAAAGAAAAAAACGTTTGTAAGTAGAGCAGTGGTTTCCCATAGGAATGCACTGAAAACCAATTAATCTGTTCTGGAGGGAACAGATTTCAATACACCATGGCCCCTGAACTGCCCTGCTCGTCTGAGACAGTGGGCTGGCAGACCCAGAACCTTCCTGGGGCAGTGGTGGTCCTTAGGATGGGGAGGGAGGGGTGGAGAACTTATTCCCTCACTTTCTAAATTGATGGCCAGCGGGCTACTTTTGAACCCTTCGCGGGCTACCAGTAGCCCGCGGTCTACCTGTTGGACAGGCCTGGACTAGTCTATGATTCTAAGATTCTATGATATCATCATTACCATGAGGACTGCCTTGAAATGTATTCAGATGCAATACATTCCGGAAGGCTTTTACAACACTAATGGGCCAACTTACACTGAGCAGCCTGCTGCAGCCGTGCATTTGCAATGGGCGGAAGCTTCCTGGACTAGCACAGGCTCTTTGCCTTTGTTCATGCCTGCTGTTGGCTGGCTGCTGGCAACTGTTCCTCTGTGCCCTTCTTGGCCCAGTATCACGGTCACTCTGGTGGCACTTTGTTAGGCCAGGGTCAAGGAAGTCCTAACGAATTCCTGACATCCCTCAGCTGGGAGGAATATGCCAGATGAAGACTTTTAGAGGCCCTAGCACTGAAAGGACTAAGGCTTCCGAAAACTATCGGCTGCAAAGTCAGCAGCTCAGTGTTTCGAATCCCAGGTGCCATGCAGCGGAGTGAGCGCCTGCTGTTAACCCCAGCTCCTGCCAGCCTAGCCGTTTGAAAGCATGTGAATGCAAGTAGATAAATAGGTACTGCTGTAAAAAGCAGGAAGGTAAAAAAAGTCTTTCCTTGCAGCCATGCCAGCCACGTGGCCATGGACTTGCACCACACTGGCTCTTCAGCTTGAATATGAAGTTGAGCACCAGCACTAGAGTTGGACACAACCAGCACGCATGTGCAGGGGGGAACCTTTACCTTTTTAAGCACAGAAAAGTTGATGTTGCCTCCTCTGAATATGATGCACAGCGGCTCCCACCATTTGAAAACAACTGTCCAGTGCACACATTATGTGCATGAAAATATGGCAATTTAGCTGTATAGTATGTGGCAAAGAAGAACAACCTATCATATACAAAGTCATACATATAAATTATCAGCTTCCAGCCAAATCTTGCATTGTTACGCTTTGCTCAAGGTGGACAGACATGGCCAGAGTCTGTAAACTGAAAGCCTCAAACAAGAGGTTAAAAGCTATTTGAAGGTGATTTTAACAGTGGCAGTTAAAGTTTTTAAAAGTTAAAAAAACCCGGTTCCCGGCCAAAAAGCAGGCGGAAAAATGCCTGCCGTGCCTCAGGGCACCTACCGGAGGGATGGTTTGTTTCTGGAGGGGGGGGTCCCGGCCTCCCCCCCCTCCGTCCTGGGCTGCTCTGGTCTGGTGGTACTCGCCGCAGGCTCGCAGCCAGCAAAAAGCCCAGTCTCGCCGCCAGCCGCCGCAATTGAAGTGCAAGCAAGCGGCATGGACGGCACAGGAAAAAACTTTTAAACTCTCCCCCCACCCATTCCTGGGCCAAAAAGCAGGCGGAAAAATGCCTGCTCTTGACTAAGGGCGCAGGGCACCTACCGGAGGGATAGTTTGTTTCTGGAGGGGGGTTCCGGCCTCCCCCTCCTCCGTCCTGGGCTGCTCTGGTCTGGTGGGACTCGCCGCAGGCTCGCAGCCAGCAAAAAGCCCAGTCTCGCTGCCGGCCGCCGCAATTAAAGCGCAAGCAAGCGGCACGGACGGCACAGGAAAAAACTTTTAAACTCTCCCCCCACCCATTCCCGGGCCAAAAAGCAGGCGGAAAAATGCCTGCTTGACTAAGGGCGCAGGGCACCTACCGGAGGGGGGGTTTCTGGTCTGGAGGGGGGGTCCCGGCCTCCCCCCCTCCATCCTGGGCTGCTCTGGTGGGACTCGCCGCAGGCTCGCAGCCAGCAAAAAGCCCAGTCTCGCCGCCGGCCGCCGCAATTAAAGCGCAAGCAAGCGGCACGGACGGCACAGGAAAAAACTTTTAAACTCTCCCCCCACCCATTCCCGGGCCAAAAAGCAGGCGGAAAAATGCCTGCTCTTGACTAAGGGCGCAGGGCACCTACTGGAGGGATGGTTTGTTTCTGGAGGGGGGGTCCCGCTTCCCCCCCGTCCTGGGCAGCCGGACTCGAGTCGCCATGCCATGCGGTGCGGGCGGGGGATCCAAAATGGGGCGGCGAACGCAATATTGTTTTTGAAATCGTGGTCCAAAAACACACAAGCACAACAGAAATACACGGAAATTTATAAACTGCCAGATTTTTCACAGTAGCAGTGGGTTTTTTCTTGCAACAAAATGTCTCTCCTCTCCTCTGTCCTCCATTGATTTTATTATATTTTATTTTTTTTACACCTGCGCAATGATGGGCTGGCCGAGTGGCCATGGCCAGCCATGTGGGAGTGGACGACCATGCAAATGTTTGGAGCCATCCCACCAATCGCATGTCCACTTGGCCATGGAGACTTCTGGGATGTGCCAAAAAGCCCCCTAAAACCTGCCCTAGCCCCCTAACCCTAACCCTAATCCTTGACTCCTTACCCATACGTCACAGACTGTCTTCTTAGTGGGTCAGAGAGGCACCCAGAGGTGCAACCCACTAGCCCACCGTAACCTTACCCGTCACTAGCCTAACCCTAGCCCTTGCACTAACCCACCTTAACCCTAAGCCAGATCTACTTGCATTGCACTACACGCAAGTACGATTCCCTTCTTTGTGAGACATAGCAGGTGCGACCCAGTCATGGTTCTCCTTGACAGAGTGTAGTACCAGTGCACCGGTCTCATAGTCTGCAACTGGTATGCATATCCATATGGCTATGCATGCCATTTTGCAGCAGCAGGTGAGGAGGGGAGACCCCCATGTTGAGGGGTCTCTTGGAGCCTGCTGCTTCCTAGTGGGTGAGAATGAGGACAGGAGGCACCCATGGGTGCCTCCAGGAGCCCGCTTTCCCTTTATAGCGGGCCAGAGGAGGCACCCACCCCACAGAGGTGCCTCCAGGAGCCTGCTACCCCCCAAAAAAAACCAGTACTAACAAAAATGAAAAAATGAAAAAACGAACCGACTAATTTTTGCGAATTTTCGCGAAAGACGGAAACGTGCCGAAATGGAACCGGCCCGACTAACGACAACTCGAAAAAAAAAGTCGTGCCCATCTCTAGTGGCAGTTATTCCTTTGGTTGCACCCGTAGTGCGGAGGCCATGGGTCTAAAAAAAGAACAACAGTTTTTCTTACCTTTATTCCCCCCCCCACAACCAATCTCCCAAACACAATAATCAAAATAAAATAAAAAAACCCTAAACACCAAATCATGACCGATCATTTGACTCAAAAGATGAGTTTTCTCACTTGACAAGTCTTTAAACAAGCTAGCACTGAAAAACCATCTGTAGTACCCCCTCCCCTTGTTGATCCCCTAAGCACATGCTTATTTTGTGTGAGTGTGTGTTGTGTTGTTACGGTTGTGACCGACACTTCGTGACCCCATGTCCATGGAGTTTTCTTGGCAGGAATACTGGAGTGGCTTGCCAGTTCCTCCTCCAGGCGCCTACAGCACCTGGTATTCCCTGGAGGTCTCCCATCCAAGTACTAACTAGGGCCGACCCTGCTTAGCTTCAGAAATCAGGCGAGATCGGATGTGCTTACTTAACAGTTAATCTAGGTCTGGGTTTGTATGCACTGCAGATTCACACAGCTCAGTGCGGGCTCAGGATTCCTCAGGCACTTTGAATAGTTAAGCTTACATTTGAAGATATTTGAGGTTGATATGAACCTGTCTGGCACTTAAGATCGAGCCAGGGGGCCCTCTTGAAAGAGCCATCCCTCAAGGAGTTGAGAGGGGTGGCTTGCAGGTATTGGGCCTTTTCGGCAGCTGCCCCCAGGCTATGGAACACCCTCCCAAGTGAGACCTGCCTGGTGCCAACGTCAATGACATTTCAACGCCAGGTAAAACCCTTCCCGTTCCAGAAGTTATTTAACAGACACAACATAGATTGTGGGTCCTGGTGGAAATTTTAGTGTATTGCATTTTAACGTATTTTAATTGCATTACATTTTAATCTTTTAATTGCTTTTAATTGTTTATTTTGATTTTTGGGTAGTGGGTGGCATATAAGCTGCATAAACTAACTAACTAACTAACTAGGAGCTGGGAAATTCTTTCTGGATGGGACTGGATAAAAGCCATTATTTGTTAATATATCTGGCCTCTGATGAGAGTGGTTTTAACGCTAATTCCATTCTCATTCGGAGATGCTTATTTCCTCCTTTTTTAATTAGTGGTCCATGTTAACTATTTGTTTTGATTCTATCTTGCAAGTATTGATGTATATGCCACTTTGTGGGTCTTCTGGGGCAGAAGGCAAACAAAAATAATTATATAAACAAACAAGCACGCACGCAAGCGTGCGAGCGAATAATTAAATTGCACACCAAAAATAAATACAGTTGAAGGAAAACAATAGAATAATTGAGAACAATGCCAAAGCAAATAGAGATAAATGGAATTCCAGTTATTTTCTAATTGTTTTCGCTGCCTGGGAAAGCTTCACAAGAACATAAGAACATAAGAAGAGCCATGCTAGATCAGGCCAAAGGCCCATCTAGTCCAGTTTCCTGTGTCTCACAGTGGCCCCGTCAGATGCGTCTGGGAGTGCACGAGACTAGATATCTGTCTCCTGATACCACTCCCCTGCATCTGGCCCTTGAAGTACCCTGGTTTAAAGCCTGGAAATTATACACATCTCCCTCGTGGTTTGTAACCTGTGATGGACTTTTCCTCCAGGGATCTCTCCAATCCCCTTTTGAAGGCATCCAAACCAGATGCCATCACCACCTCCTGTGGCAGGGAGTTCCATAGACTAACAACGCGCTGGGTGAAAAAAATATTTTCTTTTGTCTGTTCTTACTCTCCCAGCCATCAATTTGAGTGTATGTCCCCTAGTTCTGGTATTTTGTGAGAGGGAGAAGAGCTTCCCTCTATCCACTTTACTCATGCCCTGCATTATTTTGTACGTCTCAATCATATCCCCCCTCAGGCTCCTTTTTTCAAGACTAAAGAGCCCCAAATGTTTTAGCCTTTCCTCATAAGGGAGGTGCCCCAGCCCAGTAATCATTTTAGTTTCTCTCTTCTGCACCTTTTCCAGTTCTACTATGTCTTTCTTGCGATGCGGTGACCAGAATTGTACACAATACTCCAGGTGGGGCCTTACTATTGTTTTGTATAATGGCATTATAATGTTGGCTGTTTTATTTTCAATCCCATTTTTGATAATCCCTAGCATGGAATTGGCTTTCTTCACCGCTGCCACACATTGGGTAGACAGCTTCATGGAGCTGTCCACCAACACACAAAATTCTCTTTCCTGATCTGTCACGGATAACTCAGAGCCCACGAGTTGATAGATAAAGTTTTGATTTTTTGCCCCAATATGCATTACTTTACATTTGGCTACATTAAAACGCATTTGCCATTTCGTAGCCCATTCTCCCAGTTTGGAGAGATCCTTCTGGAGCTCTTCACAATCTTCTCTGGTTTTTACCACACGGAAAAGTTTTGTGTCATCTGCAAACTTGGCCACCTCACTGCTTATCCCTGCCTCCAGGTCATTGACACGTACTCTTTGTTTCCTGGATCTCAACCAGTTCTCAATCCATAAGAGGACCTGCCCTCTCATCCGCTGACTGTGCAATTTTCTCAGCAGCCTCTGGTGAGGGACTGTGTCAAAAGCCTTTTGAAAATCCAGATAGACTATATCCACCGGTTCACCCAAATCTACATGCTTGCTGACCTTTTCAAAAAATTCTAAAAGATTTGTCAGACAAAACTTACTCTTGCAGAAGCCATGCTGATTTTCTCTCAGCAAGGTTTGTTCTTCTATGTGTTTTAAGATTTTATCTTGGATGAGGCTTTTCACCATCTTCCCTGGGACAGATGTAAGGCTAACCAGCCTGTAGTTTCCCGGGTCCCCCCCTCCTTCATTTTTTAAAAATTGATGTGACATTTGCTATCCTCCAGTCCCCCGGCACTGTGGCCGTTTTAAGAGACAAGTTGCATATTACCGTTAAGAGATCTACAATTTCATTTCTCAGTTCCCTAATAACCCTTGGGTGGATGCCATCTGGGCCCGGTGACTTGTTAATCTTCAATTTATCAATTAGTCCTAAAACCTCCTCTCTTTTAACCTGTATTTGATTTAATTCTTTAGTCAAGAGGGGCCATTCAGGTCTTCGAGTATCTGATGGTGGTAGATTCTGCTGCGAAAGGAGGTGATTTAGCCTCCTTGCCTGGATGGGGTAAAGGTCTGAAGATACCCTTGATAGAACAGTTTTTTTTTACTTTTACTTTACTTTATTTGGAATTTATATACTGCCTGTTTGTAGAAAGCAGCTCAAGGCGGTTAACAAGGTCAAAAACAATAAACGTAATCATTATGATGAAAGTAATTGGTAAACAATAAATACGTTTTCTGTGAAGTTTATAGTGTATTCTCACCAAAATATGTGTGTGTATGCCAATGGATACTGAGAGGGACAAGGTAAGTTTAAACATCTGGAAGTTGAGTCATGGCTACTGGACATACTTTTTTAATAGATATAACTTTCGGCGGCTCATGAGCGGCAAAACGTTTCTATCTCTCAAAAAAGAAGTCCAGTAGCCATGACTCAACTTCCAGATAAACTCACCTGGATGACTGAGAATTTTCACAGACGTATGTTTAAAAATGTTTACCAGATGATTATATAATCCAGATGATGGAATTGAAAGGGGCCCCCAAGGCCACCAATTCCAACCCTCTCCTCCAGGCAGGGATCCATATGAAAGCTGATCTGACAGATCCCGTTTTCCTTCCTAGATTTTGATCGCACGGAGAGATCTGAATAGAGTTCAGACTATGCAGGTCCTTCAACCCCATCACATCCAAGGGAGCCTGGGAACACAAACATTTCTGGAGAGATTTAATGTTTCCCACCACCCTGCTTTCAAGACAACAATATTACACGCATGTGACTCTTAGGTTTCTGTTAACTCCTCTCCCACCCAGAATTCAACAGGAATTCCCTGACCTAGAATTCTGGGGCCTTTTTGGGTCACAGGAGATTTCTGCTAAACACAGAAAGAAAAAAGGAAGGCTAGTAATATATCTGTCACCAAATATTGAAATTGAAATACAGTCCCCCCCCCGCCTTTTCACGGTTCAGGTACTGTGGTCCCACTACATTGTGGGATCGCAGTACCTGCACCTCGGAGCTGCAGGGGCGGCGGCGGGGGGTGATCAGGTCACTCCGTGCCGCCCCCATGCTCCTCTGAGAAGCCTTGGGCCACGCGGGGAGGCGATGGGGGCCGATCGGGTCGCTCCGCGCCGCCCCCATGTTCCTCTGAGAAGCCTTGGACAGGTGCGTGATCGCCCCCTGCCCCCCGCCCCCACCTGCTTCCACATATCGCAGATTTCCATGCTCGCTGGTGGGGTGGGTCCCTAACCCCCGCGATTGGGGGGGTGACTGTACCCCACTACTTTCAGATAAGCCATATATACAATAAGACTCCCGTATCTGCAGGGGATTGGTTCCCTGCACGCACGCACTTGCGCGCGCGCGCACACACGCACACACACACAGTGCAGTTACTGAAATCTGTGGATAATAGTGGATGCTCAATATATAGTGTAGTAAAGTGGGGGAAAGCCAGAAAAATATTTAACATGCATTACCAGAACAGACCCTTAAAGGTGCCAGATACCAAGCTATGTATAATATTTTCAGACCACGGATAGGTGAAACCATTATTTGTATTCTTGCATGGAGCCAGGGGTTGGAATTGATGACCTTGTAGGCCTCTTCCAACTTCACTATTCTATGATTCTATGATTCTATGATACAGGCTTCCTATTGTACATATATATGAAACCAAAACTGGCCAGAGAGACTACCAGTCCCCTAATCTCTTTCAGATCCCATGGAGCTGAGCCTGTCCCTATGTTCCATCCACTTCCTATTCATTCCATGGAGGCAGATAATGGCTGCTGGAGCCGTCACTGTGCACCTGCGCTTCACCATCGACTCCTAGGAGTACTTTATTTTATTGACTAAACCCACGTAATTCTGGCTGGGTGAGTTCCTAGTGAATTCTGGGGGCTGAAATCTGAGAAATATGAAATTCCTGGCCGCAGTGTACAATATGGAAGTACTGGTGGAATGACAGCAGGGGAACACAAGGGGAAAGAGGTAGAATAGTAAAAAAGAAGAAGAATATGGCTGTACCTCGGTTCCTACCTGGGTAAAGAAGGGCTCGTAAATCTCGACCCCTTTGTCCGATCCTTGTAGCAGCACCTCCTGCCCGCGCCGCCAGCTGTACCGAACGGGTGGGTTCGAATTGGCCACGCACCGGAGGAACACCGTCCGCTCATAGTAAAACTGTTCTTTCGATTCGCCTATGCTCTGGTGGACGGTCACCACCGGGTCGTCGAGATCTAGGAGGACAAAGAAGATGGAAGAGACCGGCGATCAGCACGGCGGAGAGTCAAAGCGTCAAATCATGAACTGCTGGAAGCCACGCGGATGTTTTCAGCACCACCTCTCGCTGGCCTCACCTCTTAACCCTCCACCCATGTTGCTTCTGTTGCTTCTTGAGATGGAGCCCCACACAGCTGTTTAGAGATGGGCACGAAACGAACAATTTTTCATTTCCGTTTTCGTTTTTTCATTTTGTTATGCAACGAAATGACAAACGAATTTTATCTCTAAAATGAAACGAAACAAAGAGAAACACCAGAAATTTTGCCGTCCGTTTCGTTTTCGTGACGGCAATACATTGAACTGCTTTAAAAGCAAAAAAAGATCACAAAAAATTGAAATAAATGGTAATGAAACGGTAACAAAACGAACGAAAACGAAAATGATTTTTTTGCAAAAAATTGCGAAAAATGGAAACGAACCGAAACGGACCCCCTAAATGACAAACGACAAACAAAACACCATTTTTTAAATTCATGCCCATCTCTACAGCTGTTAGCTGCAGATGATGTTTCGGATTGTGACACATATTACTTATTTAGTATGTTTGCCTTCTGTGTCAACAGTCGCGAGGTATTCACAATGACAGAATGCTCAGCAAGAGATCGCTAGGGATAGTTCAGACTGTTTACCTTTTCTTTCTTTAACAGTTTCAAGTAGGGATGGCCAGCACGAATCAGAAATGAAGATTTGTGTGGGCGTATAACTCTGAGATTCAAAACGAAATCTTCACCAGGGAGAACCTGGGGAAGCTTCTCTACAATTGTGGTGTCTCTAAGTGCCTAGGGGCCATTTTCTAGGAGGGGGGTTAAACACAAAATGAATCAACAAATCATTTCATGGGGAAAAATGTCGATTTGTTATTCAAAACTCATCGACCTGGACGAACCACGAATCAAAATAAATCCCCATTTTCTCAATTCATGCCCATCTCGACCTATGACTTATTCAAAGAGAGGACTTCCTCTGTAGTGCTGGAAATGTGGCCAACCAGGCTACTTCCATTTTTTGAAAATCCTTTTTTTAAAAAAAAATAATAATGAAGAAATGCCCAAATACGATTACAGACATTTTGATCTGCTGCAACTGCTTCAAGTTCAAGTTCAATGTTCAAGTTGAAGCAATTAACATGGGGTCTCTTTCACAGTCTGTAGAATTCCATATGAAGGCAATGTCAAAAGTCTAAAATCAATGCCCTTCTTGAATGCCAGCCTTGGGCCAAAGGGCCCTCCCACCACCCTAAGACCAGTCATCCCCTTGATGACCAGAGTAGAGGTGGGCTTTTCGTTTCAGAAGTGCTCCGCTTCCGAAATGAAATGCACGAGCCCAGCTGACATTCGGAACTGGAGGAATGAAACCAACCAATCCCTTACCTTGCACTGGACTTCCGTGGGGCGCACCTCCTATGAGGAAGAAGTCTCTGACATCATTTTTCCTTCTCTCTGACCCTGGCCAATCAGGAGCTGTGCAGGGAAATGCATCATCCCACCTCCCTGTCTGATTGGCCAGTGCTAGGAAAGATGATGCATCAGAGGCTTCTTCCTCGGAGTTGCACCCTGTGCGAGTCTAGCACAAGGTAAGGGATTGGTTGATTTCATTCCACTGGCTCCGAATGTCAGCTGGGCTCCCCCATTTCATTTCGGAAGCTGACTACTTCCAAAACAAAAATCCCATCTCCATAACAGATTCTTTCCTTGCATTCCGACTGGCTGGGCCATTTCCTATGCTGAGGCACTGGCAGCGGCAACCAAAACCCAATATTTATTTATTTTATGTATTTAAAACATTACTTTTCTGCCCTGGATCCAAAGATCTCAGGGCAGAGTACAACCAGTTAAAACAAGATAAAGCAATCCAATATTTGGAAACCATTGAAAGCTTCATAAAACATTAAACCCAATGCATTAAAATGCATTCAGTGGGGGCAGGTCTGAGTCCTTCATCATTCTGAATACCTGAATACCTGAGCTGACTTGCAGAAACAAACACAGTCAATCATTTTGTCTGTATCTGTGCTTCCAGGAACTGTTTCTAGTGGAGCTAAAAAACTTACTAGGGAGAGATCCCCCCCCCTCCCTTAGCGAGAAACTGATGGGGAGAAAATTCACCAGAAGATTTGACATTTGGCAGTCTGGGATTGCTGAAATCTCCCAAGTTTCCTGGAATGAAGGGTATCTCCACCTGTGGCTCCCTCACCCCACGATAGGCAGAACCCTGTTCATGCCAGGGTGAAGTCAATACAGCACAAGCAAACTGTGCAATGCAGTGGAGCAATCAGTCGCACATCCCCAGCGTGAACAAGCATCCACTACAAAGACAGAAATGCTTCAGGGATGACATTTCCTTCTTGGGTCGACTGGAACTTCTACAGGTGCAAAGTTGCTGTTAGTCTGTGGAACTCCCTGCCACAGGATGTGGTGATGGCATCTGGCCTGGAGGCCTTCAAAAGGGGATTGGACAGTTTTCTGGAGGAAAAGCCCATCCCAGGTGACAAGCCATGATGGAGATGTGTTATCTCCAGGCTTGAAACCGGGGTACTTCAAGGGCCAGATGCAGGGGAGTGGGATCAGGAGACAGAGATCTAGTCTCACGCGCTCCCAAACACATCTGGTGGGGCCGCTGTCAGATCCAGGAAGCTGGACTAGATGGGCCTTTGGCCTGATCCAGTACGATGACTCTTCTTATGTTCTTATGCTCTTGTGTGACTTGTGGGCATGTTGTTCTGCACCAGGATTTGACCAATCTGTATCTGCAGCCTCCCTGGACGCCCCTCCATTGAAATGATAGTGTGGCTGCTCTCAGATTTTGGAAGGGAGATGAAACCCCCAAAAGATGGATTGTCCCTTTCATCGCCAGGCAGGATTTTAAGCAATCACCAGGACTGTAGGGAGATGCTCCATTGATGAAATTTAGAGATTTAAATAAAATGCTTGCAAAAATTGTTGCTAATCATAATCCACGTTAAATTGCTTTTAATACACAATTTTGTATATTAATTTATTAGGAGAGATGGGCACGAACTGCCATTGTGGTGGTTCGTGCCGGCTTGTTTTCCATCCAAATAGGTATTGGGCACTTCTTAGCCCCACCTCCTCCAGTGGGTGCCACTCAGAGGTAGCTACCAGAGGAGATGGGGCAGGGAAGATGTTAAACAAGTTGGCACGAATGGCCAAATGGGTGGTTCATATGCCCACCTCCGCTCATTGTTACTGCACGGTTTCAATTATAGTGAGCTTCCTTGAAGGCAGCCTATAAATTAGAGAGAGGAAAAAGAGAGCGAGAGAGCAGACACTTTTTATTTTGCATTGCCTTATCTCCTCACGTGGTCGCGTGGTCGCTACAGCGGTTCAGCAGTCCACATTTCAGCGGATGATTAGCAATCGGCTTCCCCATTCACACTTGGCTGAACCGTTTTATGCTACAACAGGGAAATGGCAGAAACAGGGGGGAAACCGAAAAAAGGCAGCATAGTATGTCCACAAATACAACCAAATCGCTTTAAAAGGGGGTGCAGGAACAGATTTTTAAAAAAAAACACCCCCGGTAGTCGTCACAAGAAAAACTGACACAGCGGTCAAAATTGGGCGTGGCCAAGGGGGCTCTTCAGAAAAAGCTATTTGAAAAGCAGACAGTGATTTTTAAGGTGATTTGTCTTTAAGGAAAAGGAGTTTCAAATCTAAAGTGCGGTAGCGGTCAGAGAGACCAACAAAAAGGGGTATTTATTGTGTGTTCCAAAGCAGACCGATTGCTCTCGTGGCAGGAATGTGGCCAGCACAAGACAGAATTTGTCCATGCTCACAAAGGCCTGGTTAGAATATGCAACTGATACATTCCAGATAACTCACTTTAATAGATTGCCTATGTGCAAACATGCAACAGAAACCCATTAAGGAAGAATTATGTATATCTATATTAGATCAACTTGAAGCTCTCAAACGTCCCTCTAAAAAAAATAAAAGCCAGTTTGATCCTGGAAAAGCATCTGAAGCCATAATATTGAAGGCAAATAGCCCCAGGATGGCTGATGGAATTTGCTCTTAATCCACGCAAAGCCAGGCGATGCAACTCATCAGCTTTTGACATCCTCCATGGCTGTTTTTTTGGAGGCAAAGATGCACGTTCTTTTCTGCTACACATATCCATACAGGACAGTCAACAGCTTTCCTACTCATCAGGGCTTCCACTTACAGGAAGCTTCAAATGGAAATGTTGTAAACAATCTGAACCAACAATGCTATGATTTAAAGTACCATTATTTTAGCAGTACCGCCAAGACCACTGGGAAAGTGTTTCGACGAATCCCGCAAACCAAGTGCTTCCGTCTAGGGATGAGTGAGAAATGTGAGAAATGTGAAACACAGGAATTCCCCCCCCCACCAAAAAAAATGTGTGTAATTTAGGCCTCTGACAACTGGGCATTTCCGGTTATACAATAAGTTACATCCTAAACATCCCCCAATTGGGTAGACAGGGAATCCTGAACTTCCCTGCGGAGCTGCCTGACTCAAAATCCCATCTTCACTCTTCTGCTGACTACAATAACCACTGTTTTCAGGGTGGGGCCACCAAGACATCTCAGGGTCGCCCATGCTGTCCACGACCAGACAGTCATGCACGGCGCTTCAGCAGAGATCCAGCTGGTGCGTTCTCCACCAGTTTGCTCGTGACGGGGAACCACAGAGATAAAAATGATATAAATTAATGGGTTGGAGAGCTCATTTACATTTTGTCGCCGTTTGGAAGGGAACTAATTAATATGTTTTATTGAGCTAATTGCACTGCCACCAGCTTGGGGGAAGCGGGTGGAGGGGGGGAGTAATTTGCAGGGATATGTATCCAGAAAGTGGGGGAGGTAGATACCGCTAACATGCGTAACTAATAATGGATGTAGCTCTGTTAAAAATTAACAACACTTTAATTAAATAAGCATTGCAGTGATACCAATGCAAGCCTTTCAGATTTATTGTCCCCAAGGGCCATGACTGCTGTTGGTTATATGGTGCCAGACGCACACCCATTGAAGGCATGGACACAAGACATACACAGGCGCACACCCGTTGTCCTCTGTTATCACTCGATGCAGACTGGCTGACCGTCCAAAGAGGGGCAGACATGCCATTCAACCCATCTGGGGTTTTGGGGTTGTTGGTTGTTTTTTTTTTGTTGTTTTTTTTGCGAAAGATTATTACCGTTATTTAATCAATTGATTAAACAATTTAATCAATTGCATGAAACAGTGTGCATGTTTTATGCAATGGTGCGAAAATAGTTCTCAGAAGTGCTGAGACCCTGACTGAGAGCAATGGACAATGACTCGATGGGTCCCTTCGGGGAGAAAGGCAGCATAAAAATAATGAAGTTGTTGTTGTTGTTGTTGTTGTTGTTGTTGATGATGATGATGATGATGATGATGTGCAGAAGAATGCGACCAAGCCAAAGACTCTGCTGCCCTGCTTTCTGAATCCCTCCCTCCTTAGCACCTATACCTATCTTCTGTCATCCAAAGGGTCACCCAGAAGCAGCTTGTATGTGTGTGGGGGGGTGCAAAGTGGTGCATCAGCAGAGTTGGAAATTGTATGTTTTTTTCAGGATTAAAATAACACATTAGAAAAAAGATGGAATCTGACAATATAGGTCAAGAAAAGCAGCACAGCAGAGGGTTCACAAAACCTCCTTTGTTTTCACAGAAGAGGCTGAGTGAGTAGTGGAGCAAAGGTCCTCGCTACTTTTGCTAAGCAAATTAAATTGTTCATAAACAAAACATTACACACACACACACACACCGCACACACACAAAAGCCTCTGGCTTATGAATGTGGGACAATGTGCTTCTGAACCCATGATTCAAAGCGAGGTGGAATGGCTGCAGAATACCATCCCCGTGTTGCCAGCAGGAAGACGGGTGCCAAGTAGAGATGGGCACGAAACAGAAAAAAAATCATTCCATTATTCGTTATTTGTTTCATTACGTAACGAAACAAATAACAAAAATTGTGATCAAATTGGAATGAACTGAACAGAACAATCGAAAATTAGGTTCGTTATGTTTCATTTTTGTTAATGGCGACGTGCAATGAAATGAGCTGTTTTTAAATGTTAAAAAACATCCTGAATATCTGTAAAAAAACAGCGATAATTATTTATTCTGCCTGATAATACCTACCAGGGGGTTGGGGTCCTTAAAACGTGCATTTATGTCTTTTCTCAGAATGCTGTATTTTTTTTCCTTTAAGGGGAGTTAGGGCTTAGGGGACATCAACCCAAAATGGCTCCCAGATGCCTAATATTGATTTCTTGGGTATTAAAGCACCCTGGACATCCGTAAAAATGCAGCAATAATTATTTGAAATTATTACCTACCAGGGGTTTGGGGTCCTTAAAATGTTTTTTTTGTCTTTCTCCCATCGCGATGTATTTTTTCTTTTCCCTTTAAGGATGACACAAAATGGATTCCAGCCACAAAATGGGGCAAGCCATGTCATGGTATCATGTAAATTCTTGGAAAATTTCAACCAATAGCATGCCCAGGTTGCAGACTGGGTAGGTGTGGCAGCCACGGAGGGCATAAAAAGCTCTGGCAGCCCCCGTCCTCCTTGCAATCTGCGCTGGGAGTTAGGGTGGGATTGCTGTCTCTGCAACTTGTTACTTTAGGCCAGCCAGGCAGGTGTGTGTCTCTGTGTTCCTGCTGGCTGCAGCCTGGCTCTTAGGGGAGAGAAAGAAGAGATTTCTCTTGCAGCCTCCCTGTGTGCGTGTGTACCTCTCGGTGAGTACCCTCCCCTGCCCTGCAGTGCAGTCACTCTGAGGCTGCCTTATGCTCTGGGCAACGCCCGCCACTGCGTTTGCAGCCTCCCTGCGTACCTAGTCTATACTGTGTCTCTGCCAGCATTATTTTTTTAGTGTTTTCCCTCTGGTCTGGGGCGTTGGGGGAGGCCCCCCGCATGGAAATGCTTTAAATCACGTAAAAAGTGGGTAAAAACAAAAAACAAAAAACAAAAAAAAAACCAAAAAAACAAAAAACAAAAAAGCAAAACAATATTTTTTTCAAAAAATTCATGAAAAATGAAAACAAACCGAAATGGGGCCCACAACGAAAAACGAAAAACTGAAACATCATTTTTTCGATTTGTGCCCATCTCTAGTGCCAAGCTTTGCACAACAAATGGGCAGCCTCAAGAGTTGTCAAAACCAATGGCAAAAGTCGGGATGGTTTACAGGATCCTTCTTATACTCACTTCACTACCATTGGTAAAGAAGTAACATGCAAGGTGAACTCACAGAAAATGACTCTTTTCTTCATCAATTATCCACTTGTCACTCCCAAGAATAAAGCAATTGTCAGCATTGTTTTTAATCAAGTGTGAATGAAGAAGGTATCACTGGTCTGTGGAACTCCCTGCCAGAAGAAGTGGTGACAGCTGTCAGTCTTGACAGCTTTAAGAAAGGATTGGAGTTCCTGGAGAACAAGGGTATCCAGGGCTATCATTACTAACCCTAAGGACAACCTCTGGGTTGGAGAGAGAGGCAGGATATCTCTCAAGGCCATTTGTGGGTAATCGTAAGCAGCTGAGGACATCTGCTTGGGAATAC
>JAHTLZ010000332.1:72132-82420 GCA_023846285.1 Phrynocephalus versicolor
TTCCTTCCTTCCTTCCTTCCTTCCTTCCTTCCTTCCTTCCTTCCTTCCACCCATTATCAGCTCCTTCTTTCCTTCCTTCCTTCCTTCCTTCCTTCCTTCCAACCATCACCAGCCCCTTCCTCCCTCCCTCCCTCCCTTCCTTAGTTCCACCCATTATCAGCTCCTTCGTTCCTTCGTTCCTTCCAACCATCATCAGCCCCTTCCTTCCTTCCTTCCTTCCTTCCTTCCCTTTCACAAAGTACACATTGTTGCACCCTCAGCCTATCAATGTTATGGGGCTTTTCACTTTTAAAAATGAAAGACTGAGACCTAAAAAATATAAGCATGTGCATGATTCATGTTCATGGTTCATGTGCATGAGGTGGAGAAAAAGGACAAGGGGAGGGAATTTCTTTAGGGTCATCCACTGAAGCGTAAGTGCAGGACAAGTTTCATGGAAGGAAAAAACAAGAGCATCCCTGCCATAAAGATGTGTCAATGGCCACCCACTGCAACAGCTTTGATGTGGGTGAAGGACGGCTGGACAAATGCATTGAGGGCGGGGGCTATCCGGAATTTCAGTTCACGATGGTTGTAGTAATGCTTCTGCTTGCCTGGCTCCCCCCACCCCCCGCCCCGGGGCTGCATATTGGACCTCTAGTGAACAGAAGAGCACACAAAAGAAATTTTGGTTCTGATTCTACATGGCTCTTCTAATAGTCTCATCCCACAAGGCATAAGAACCTAAGAATCTAAGAAGAGCCCTGCTGGATCAAGCCAAAGGCCCATCTAGTCCAGCTCCCTGTATCTCACAGTGGCCCCACCAAATGCCTATGGGAGCGCACGAGACTAGATCTCTGTCTGCTGATACCACTCCCCTGCATCTGGCCCTTGAAGTACCCCGGTTTTAAGCCTGGAGATGACACATCCCCATCATAAGATAAGAAATCTTTATTGATCCCACATATGGGGAAATTTACTTGTTACACAGCTCCCAATAGTAAAAAAAAACCAAGTAAAGATGGCTAGGTGCACAAAAAAGTGTAAGGTGTGTGTGAGAGAAAAAAAATAGCTAATAGAGATTAAATAAAATAAGAAACCCAGTATACAAATATTACACTAAAAATTTGTATATAAAATAAATATAAAGAGAAGCTACAGTATACCCCATATGAATATGTTAAACTGTAGAGTTGAAGAGTCTCACAGCAGTGGGAAAAAAGGATCTGCAATAGCGCTCCTTCCCACGCCAGGGATGTCTGAGTCTGCCACTGAAGGAGCTATGCAGAGCCTCCACTGTCTGGTGCAGTGGGTGAGAAGTATTGTTCACAATGGATGTCAACATCCGCCTCTTACCCATCTCCTCCACAGAATCCAGAGGGCATTCCATGACAGAACTAGCCCTCCTGACCAGCTTGTTCAGTCTGTTCTTATCCCGTTCAGTACTACCTGAACTCCAGCAGATTACAGCGTAGAAAAGAGCTGAAGCTACCACAGAGTCATAAAAAAATCATGGTTTGTCACCTGGGATGGACTTCTCCAGGAACCTGTCTAAGGCCAGGAGGAAGACTACAAGCTTCCACAGGTGAGAAGATGAAGGTCTACATTTAGGCAGGAAAAAAACTTCATGCCCAATGGATTAGTAGAATCCAACTTAGAGCCACAGAATTAGAGAAGACCATCATGTCCAAACCCTCCCCCCAGCTCCTGGCAGGAATCCACATCAAAGGAGATCTGCCAGATGGCTGCACCGTCTTCTCCTGAGTTCCTCCAACAGTGAAGCTCTCACTACCTCTTGAGGTCATTGTTTCCGTTGTCACGCTGCTCTAGCAGTGGGGTTCCTGATATTCAACTGAAAGCTGGCTTCCTGCAAATCCTCTGGGATGATCGAGAACAGATCCCACAGTTCTGTTAGTCTTTGAAATGGATTATCAGTCAAGGATGCTTTCCTAATGGGTTTCCCGCTAGTTCAGAAGTTTGGGCTCCATGAAGCTTGGGGTTCCTTCTAAGTCTACAGTTCTGTAGTTCTGTTCATGGATGATGACATGCTTGGATTCAAAGTGAGAGGCTAAGAGCCCGGGCAAAGCTTAATAAGTGCACCATGCAGAAAAAGCAAGATGTGTACCTAAAGGGGGTCATCCTGTGAGATTCTGACAGCAAGATCATAACAGATCCCCATAATGTGCCATTATTATGAACAATGAAACCCACCTCCACTGTAAATGACTACCATTTCTGAGTCACTCGCCAAGTGATCTAGGTAGGTGGCATTTCATTCCTCTTCCCCTGCAATTTGTTTCCATGGACGATTAAGAGAGTGTAACACCCCGTATTTAGCATTTCTATGGTGAATAATCAGTATTGATTTTATGGTGAAATAATTCAATTGGAAAACTGGCGCTGGCTAGGACGGCAGTGCAAGAGGAGGAAACACAGCCATGGGTTGTTGTTGTTTTTTCTCCAAAGTTAGAACAGCCGCCTTCCCATTCTGCAAGTCGGGGGATCAGGGCCACCCGGGAGAACCATGCAGCAGAGATGGGGAACATGGTCTTCCCAGTGATGCTGGACCAGATGTCCCATCATCTCCCACCATGAACCTGTAGCCCCAAGGGCATTGGGGGACAGCGATAGGTTCTGTGGTGCCAGAAGTGATCACCCCACAGCCACAGAAACATCGAGGATACCACCTGCTTTGACAGCCTTATTGCTCAGTGGCTGTTCTGGGTACAATGGGCCTTATCAAGTGGCCATTTCAACCATCACCAGACAAATCAAGAGTACTTCACACCTCCACCAACAAGGCCGGGGCTAACAACCCATACTTTATGGGAGCTGGGAAGGTTGTAAATGTGGGTCATTGTCCACCTAATGAGCCTAATGAGACTACTGTCCACCTAATGAGCCTATTCAGGCCATTGTCCATCTTATGAGCCTACTTCAGGCCAGGGTGACAAGAGGTCAAAGTGAACTATAAAAATGGAGGACGCACAACTAGCTTTCCTCAGACTGACCAAGCTGCTTGGATGAGCAGCGAAACATTTCATTCTCTCAAGAAAAAAGAAGTCCAGTTGCCATGGCTCAACTTCCAGATACAATGGCCTTGTTTTTCCTCTATGGTCGTGCTTCCTTCTGCAAATCTGTGCAGGGCAAAGTTATGGAAATGGAACTGAAATTATCTTTACAAGCACCTTGTGGAAATTCAGGAATGGTAGGAGCTGTCCAACCCAGTTGAGTTGAAGAGCTTGTTTCCAGCACTAGACATGAGTGAAACAGGAGCGTGTATGTGTGATGTTGCTGAGAACCACGCTCAAGGCTCAGGTGCAGATTGTGAAAGGTGTAGGTCTTCATGTGAGCTGGGCCTCTCTGACCTGCAGACCCTTCTGCACATGAGAAACCCCCTTGCTAACCCCATGAAAGAGGTCCTGGCAGGGTCCCCCTGGAATCATTTTGGATGGCAGCTACCACAGGGAATGGTGGGAAGATAGCACAAAGGAAAACAAGAAGAATGGTTCCTGAGGGAAGAGTGGAGAAGGCCAGCAGCATGCCAACAGCAGAAGACCATCAAACAGGAAGCAGCTCCGTCAAACAGAAGTCAAAATGTTGCCTGCAAAATGCATTATTTTGCCAATTTTGTTGGTGACTCCAAAGGCTGCTATCCCACGACCACTAAAAACCACTTCAAACTGTTTGAAGATGTGGTTAATAAAATTGTGCCCCCACAACCGGAAGACTTTAAAGGGGGGGAAATGTGGCCATGCCCACATAAGCATGACCCACCAAGTTTTGCAAGTACCTGGTCTCGAGATGGTCCAAAGCTTGTCTCAGTTCCAATGTGGATGTTAAACCGGTACTTGAGTCTATGGGGACTCAGGAAATCCACGTCAAAACCTTTTTGTTCCGCCGTGTTGCGGTTCCTGCTCATGGGAACACAAAAGATGCTGTTCTTTAAACTGCACCCGTGGGGGACACAGGAACGGCATTTTCAACCACGTGACTGTTCTGGAGGGAAATCCCTCTTTTTTAGAGAGGCCTTCGGCAACCTTGTGAATTAGTTCCCCCCCCCCCCTGGGGCTCATTGCCATCTTGTCTTCTGCTGCCTTTTTGTTTGCAGTTTCACTGTTGCTTTTATGTGTTTTTTTATTCCTGTTAGCCGCCCAGAGTTCCCGTTGGGAAGATGGGCAGGATACAAGCCTATAAATAAATAAATAAATAAATACTTTGATCCAGATTTTCTGGCTGTGGGATAGCAGCCTAAAAATTGGTATCTTGGCTCTTGTGCAGAAGCAAAACAAACCCAGAATAGTTGACGTTGGGCTCTTTGTTTGCTTTTTTTTTGGGGGGGGGGGGCTGCATGTCTCCACAGGTCAACCCAAGATTGTTGTTCAGTGAGGACCAGGAAAATTGCAAGCATTCACTGCTTCTGCATTTTGCCAGGATGTTGGTTTCATTTGCAGCAAGCACAACAGTGCAGAGGCAATGCATGTTAAAGAAAAAGTACTTCTGTTTGAAAACCATCCTAAAATATTTATTTATTTATTTATTTAAAGGCCACTCTTTAAATGCATTTACATGCATTAGATTCGGATCAGCCTCATTGGCTGGAAGTAGAAAAGTTCTAACATACCTTGCACTGATATGTAGATGTTAAATGTCCTAACTTACAAATGGATTAAAAAATGTCCCCTGCACTGAGGGGTGGTTCTCCAAGATTTGTATAATTAATATGTGCAATTTTCCTGGACACTCTTTTTTTGGGGGGTGGGGGTGGGGGGAACATATAAAAACACTGACTTTGACCTACAAAGCACTGTACAACCTCAATGACCGAATGTCACAGTATGAACTGACTCGGGTGTTAAGGTCATCAGGAGAGGCCCTTCTCTCCATCCCACCACCCTCACGGGTACGTCACATGGGAACCCATGAAAGGGCCTTCTTGGTTGCTGCGTCCACACACTTTGGAACTCCCTCCCACTAGAGGCCAGGATTGCCTCATCTCTGTTGTCCTTCCGGAAACAGGCAAAGACCTTTCTCTTCAGGCAAGCTTTCATTGACTGGTGGTCTACCTATTATGTCTCTTTTATATGAATCTACAGGATCCCATAGACTTTGTGTTTGTGACTTACTTATAACCTTGTAGCTTTAATGTAATGTTGTCTATGAATGCTGTAAGATGTCCCTCAATTCCTTGTTCTCAAATACCTGAACATGTCTTAATTGTACTGGACAGTATATTATCCCTCATTTACTTTAAGCTGCCATGGGTCCTTTTGCAAGGAGAATGGTGAGGTAAAAATACACTTAAACAAACAAACAAACAAACAAACAAACAATTCTCAATTCTCAGAATGATCCAAGAGTGGCCAATAGAGATGGGCACGACTCAGAAAAAAAGTTTCGTTTCCGTTTTCGTTTTCGGCTAGGGTCTGAGTCGTTTCGTTTCCGTTTTCGTGGGCTAATTTCAAAATTTTTCGTTTTCATTTTCGTTTCGTAACGAAAACGAAAACGAAAACGAAAAACGAAAACGAAAATTTTTTCGTTTCTCCCCATTTAGCTCAATTGAGTGCTTTTCCAGGAACGAAAAACGAAAATTGGCTCGAAATTAGTCGTTTCGTTTCCGTTTTCGGTCCAGGTTGGTGCCGATTTTCGTTTTCGTTTCGTTTCCGTAACGAAAACGAAAAACGAAAACGAAAACAAAAATACCGCTAAGTCGTGCCCATCTCTAGTGGCCAAAAATTTAAACCCCTCCTTGTAGCCAAAGCACATGTTGTTGATCATTATGAAGTATAACAGTGGCAGCCTGGGCTTTTAAAACCTTTTTCCCCCTTCCCCACCCCCCTGGGCTCCAGCTGATTGGCGCTGGGACGGGGAAATAAAGTTTTTTTCTTCCCCACCCCAGCACCAATCAGCTGGAGCCCCGGCATGACACGCCACTCCCCCACGGGTGGGGTGTGTGTAAAATGCCTTTCATGTTGCTCTGTACTGCGGTCCTGTGATATAGCGGGAATACAGTATATGAACCGCAAAAGGGTGGGGAAACCACTGTATTTAAATAAATCAGTTTTCCCTTCCTCTGAGGAGAGATTTCCAGCCAGACAGTCATCCTATGAAACCCAGAGGATTTTTTCTTACCCTTTTGGCCTTCGACTGAGAAGTTCACGGGGCCTCTAATGAGCCCTTCTTCCCTAGAACAATCCCCGGAGCCCCAAAGATGCCCAGGGGTTTGCCCTATGCACTTTCCTCCCTGCCCTGATTACCGACCTGGCTGACAGCTCTGTAACCCGAACTCATCTCCTCGGAGACAGCAGGGTGTCGGCGTGTACGCCGTTCGGCACTTGCCGACCCATCGCAGCCGTTCTCCAAAACAGCAATCCTGACACACTTCTTTACCTCGTCAAATTAAATCCGGTTAGCTGAGCATTTCAGAGCGCTCTGCTCGCCGGCTGCCTTTTTCCCCGCCACGCTACGTGGTCCTTTGGAAAGAGCAGGGCGGTCATTGATTTCTGGCAGAGCGAGAGCCGCGTGTTTACTTTTAGCGAGCTCCCATGTCGGAATCTTCACCAAATTAGTCGAAGGCAGACATAAAGGGAAACAGAAGGGAAACAGAGCTGGTCCCAGCAGATCGTTTGACTGTTGGCATGGATAGGGCAACTCTTGCAATTCTTCTACGGATAAATAAACACGAAGCTTTTCGCCCAACGTATACTGATCTCAAGACCTAGCCACAAATAAGCCTCTTGCACTGGGTAAATCTCAGATTCCAGAGCACAGACAAGTTACATTTTTACTTCAGGACCTGCCAGAGCCTGAGTTGGGACCACCAGTCTTCCTGCTGGTGGAGAAGTCTGAGTTTTGCAGTTCAAAAAGCTAACTTTTCCGAATTCTGGGTTGAATGGAAGAAGCTGACTTGCCCTCTGTTAGACCACTGACCACTCTGACTCATTTGTCTTGAACTAGGTCTCCCCTGCTTTCCAAAGCCTTGCACTACTGCCATTCATGTTCTTAGGGCACGGTTACAATGACACTAAGAATTGCTGATGATTAGGGGGTTGCTTAAATAAAGTCAATTTCAGTTACACAAAGAAGCCTTTATTTTTCCCAAAGTATGGGGTTTTTTTTTGGGGGGGAGTGGCAGGTGGAGGCTTTTTAAAATGCACTATTTAAATCTATTATTTTAACAAGGGTTGAGACAATGTGAACACAATTGTTGTGGTTAATTATGCCTCTGTACAATCAGTGTTTCAGGGTTTTGGACAGTGGTGGTGGTGCCTTCCAGTGTGTGTGTGTGTGTGTGTGTGTGTGTGAGAGAGAGAGAGAGAGAGAGAGAGAGAGAGAGAGAGAATGAGAGAGAGAATGAGAGAGAGAATGAGAGAGAGAATGAGAGCAGCCTCCAGTTCTTGTGACAGGTCTGGTGGGACCCAGTGGCAGTCTCCAGCCTGCATAATAGGTCCATGCCCGACTTCTGGCCAACGGGGCTGCCAGCTCCTGGCAACTGGCTCCAGGTTGCTGAGACCGCTGACTCCCAGCGGCCAGCAAATTTCCCCATAGGAAATACTGTAATATAATGGAATCTTACATGATTCATTCTGGGCAAGGGACCTCAGAATGAATAATCTAAGTTTCCATTATTTCCTATGAGGAAATTTGCTTTGCTTTACACGTATTTTGGTTTAGGCGCACGTTTCCGGAATGGATTATGTTTAGAAACCATGGTACTACTGTATTTCCAAAGTGAACAAACACACCGATATATAAAAACATCAATATCGACAAGGCGGGTAACCTGGCCCTTAGCTTGAAAAGCTTAGCATGGGAGCTGGGACACTGGTGTTTTTTTTTTTTTTTGGGGGGGGGGTTGCCCCAAAATGGGATGTTCTGTTGTGGAATGTCAGCCCATCCCCATGGAACTGAGGTGGAAAATGGAAAACTTAAGATGGACTTTGCCCCAAAGCACAGGGGCAAAGTGCAAGCAGAAATGCACTACTGTTTTCCGTCTTCTTGTGTTTGTGTGGCCCACCTACTCTTTAAAGTCTTTAAAGTGGATGTCAGATGAGCCTCATGGCGCAGTGGTTAAATGCCTGTCCTGCAGGTAACACTGTGCTCACGACCTGGGGTTCAATCCCAGGTAGCAGGCTCAAGGTTCACTCAGCCTTCCATCCTTCTGAGGTCGGTAAAATGAGTACCCAGCTTGCTGGGGAGGCAATGTGTAGCCTGCACACTGTAATTACAGATTGTAAACCGCCAAGAGACTACTTAAAGTGGTATGGGGCGGTATATAAGCAGAACACTTTGCTTTTAAGCAGAACACAGCTCTGTGTGAGACACTCATCCTCCTGCCACCAGCGTGCATGCTTCCTGTACTCTGGGCACTGGTCTGTGTTTGTCTTATTACAACAGAGAGCAAAAGAGGTATTCTTTTCCACTGTGCGGAACAGTACAAGTCGGCACTGGCTGGGAGAGTTTATTATGTGGTACACTAACCACAACTAGATATGAGAAGAGCCAGAACAAAAATGGGGAGGGGATTTTTTTTTGGGGGGGGAGGACATTTTTTTCTTCTTCTTTTCCCTGAAGCCTTGTTGGGTATTATTATTTTTTTCTGAAAAATTGGAAAAACTGAAAAAAGAAATAGAAAAAAAAAAACGACTATGGAATGTTTTATTTTAGCATAACGAATAAAATATTTTAAGAAAGGATGTTCAAATATTTTCCAAATCATTTCTAAAAAATATCATTGAAACTTAGTCCCGCTCCCTTCTAAACATTTCCCCCCTCTCCAATTCTTTTTATCAGAATGAGGTTTTTATTTTATTTTTATTCAATACTGTGGAGAGGAAATATGAATTATGGTTAATTCTGGATTTTTAAGCATTGTTTTGTAGAGGATTTTTTTGTTCCCCATAAACCAGTAAACAGTTCAGGAGATTGTTACTCCAATTAAATATTGCCGATCTCACCTAATTTCGGAAGCTAAGCAGGGTCAACCCTGGTTAGTACCTGGATGGGAGACCACCAGGGAATACCAGGTGCTGTAGGCGCCTGGAGTAGGAACTGGCAAGCCACTCCAGTATTCCTGCCAAGAAAACTCCATGGACATGGAGTCACGAAGGGTCGGTCACAACTGTAATGGCACAACATACACACATTGTTTAAAAATAAATTCTGTTTGTAATAATTGTTGGGGTTCACAATATTTTGCAAATTTTTCCAAAAAATTATGGGTTTTTTTCCCAAACCCCCCCCACAAAAAACAAACAAAAAAGGGGAAAACAGGTTTTTTTTCGGAGCTTCAAAATTTCAAGAAACTTTACATCTCTAACCACCACAGCATCTGCCTAGATGTCTGCTCTTTTGTAAATTAGAAGCACAGAAGGGTTATGTGTCTGCAGCACCAAGGAGCCAGCTGGGGGCATGTGCTAAGCATCCCCACCGGGGGTAGGGGGTGGGGGAGAGCAAAGTGCTGGTTTTGCATAAACCTTTGGCACAAAATGCAGGTAAGCCCTCTAGCAAAGTTCCCTCTTGTCTCGCTCTCGGACTGGAGGTGAAAACTCTTGTTGGGTTATAGGACGCTCCAACAGACAGCCAGTCTCCACCAAGGTTATTTGTACACGACCCCTAAACTCCGCCGCAAATGGCTGCCAGCTCCGGAGCTTAAAATTGTTTCCCCACCAGCTCTGGAGTTTACAGAAAATTAAGTGCGACCACGTCCACCTAAGCGTGTCCCAGCGCACTTTTCAGGTACCTGCTCTCGGAGGGTGAAAAATCCCAGATCTGGATGTAACCTAGAGTGCCGGGCTCTCCTTGCTTCTGTTTGTTGTTTTTTTTTGCCTCCCGCCCCTTTAAGAGAAGGAATCAGGACGACGACGGGGCTTGGGGAGGCTTGGACCGGCAAACGGAGGTGAGCCTGCATTCTTTTGTCCCCTTTTTTCTCCCTCCCCTCACGCAGACAGGATCAAGGCAGTGCGGAGGGGTGGGGACGCAGGAAGAGCAACGAACCCCCAAGATCTCTGGTCCGAATTTAAGTGGCCAGTGGATCTTAGGGGTCATGTGAAAAGGCCCCAAGAGGATTCTCATAAGAGCATTTATGCCAGGCATGTCCAACATTTGGCCCTCCAGATCTTTTGGACCACAACTCCCACAGTCCTTTGTCATTGGCAATCTAAGCTTAGAATTCTGGGAGTTGTGGTCCAAAACATCAGGAGGGCCACTACGTGCACATGGCTGGTTTCCTCCAGGAGAGGCGAGAATCTAGCACCAAACGCTGATCCCTCAGTCTCTCTCTCTCTCTCTCTCTCTCTCTCTCTCTCTC
>JAHTLZ010000332.1:131757-153857 GCA_023846285.1 Phrynocephalus versicolor
TCTCTCTCTCTCTCTCTCTCTCTCTCTCTCTCTCTCTCTCTCTCTCTTAAATATAACATTATTATCTAAAGGTTTTGTTCTAAAAAGCCTACAACATGGTAGTAAACTCATAGACTTCAGTTACAGGGAGGTAGCTTTCGGATGGGTATAAAAAAGCCTTTAGTGGTATGAACAGGATACAGTAACCCCCCACTGATTGCGGGGGTTAGGGAACCACCCCACCCGCGATGCATGAAAATCCACGATATGTGGAAGCGGGGGGGGGGGGGCTGGGGGCAGCGCAGAGCCTGGGGGCGGCGCGGAGCGATCCGATTGCCTCCCGCTGCCCCCCCCCCGTGGCCCCGAAGTGCAGGTACTGCGATCCCGCAATGTTGTGGGACCACAGTACCTGAACCGCGAAATGGCAGGGGGTGACTGTACCTACAAAACCCAGGTGTAAAACAATGACGGGTTCAGTGTCAATGCAACTGTTCAGGGTAATGCTAGGCAGCCATTGGAATATTCAGCTCTAGATTTCCTGCTAAGTAAACCGGTTGGATGAAGTGGCTTGGGAGGTCCACTCTACCTCCATGGTTCCCTGCTGCATCATGAGAAGACCTGGGCGCTCTTTGGGCTGAAAGAACTGGGCATGTTTAGACTTCAAAGACTGACCTACAGAGGAAGGTCAGGATCTGTTCTCATTTTATCCCAGCATGCAGAGCACACAAAAATGGTCTCAAGCTTCAAGAAGTCAGATTTAGGAAATAAAAAAAAAACTCTTAACTGTTAGAGCAGTACAACAATGGAGCGCCGCAATGGTGGAGACATGCATGAGAAAACTGGAGAACCATCTGTCAGATCTGCTTGGCTCCGGATTCCTGCATTAAGCAGAGGATTGAACCTGATGGCCCTAAAAGCCTCTTCCCTCCCGTAATTCTGTGGTCCTACAACTCCAGGGATGAGACCTGGCTCATACAGTAAACCTCGACCTATGGCAGCAGTTAGGGACCCAACCCGACCCGCAGTGGTACCTTGTATAAAGGAATTAATTCGTTCCAAATGAAATTATGTTAAGCAAATTTTCCTTTATACAAATTTTCCATAGGAATGCATTGAAAGCAGAGTAATCCCATTTTTATGTTGCACGGATTCACCCCATATGTGATTATGTTAAGCAAATTTCCCCTATCTCCGGAATTTTTTATGTTGTACAAGAGTCCACTGTAATTGAAAATCCACAATATGAGGATGCTGGGTCAGGTCAGGGCTTGGCGGGCTCTCTGAGGGCTCTTGTACTTACCCCAGGCCTGGCGCTGCCCCAAAAGGGCCTGCAAGGGGCTTTCCAGTCCCCCAAAAGCGATTTCTAGTGATCTGGAGGTCACTTCCGCTTCGCCAGTCTGAGCACTCTCCCACTGGTGTGGTCCCGGGGAAAGCTGCTCACGACTGGTGTGGTGGAGGCAGGTGCTTCACTAGGATTGCACACCTGCATCCCCCCTCACACTTTCACTTGTGCTGGCCAGATTGGACAATCCCGGAATATAAGAACATAAGAACATAAGAACATAAGAAGAGCCCTGCTGGATCAGGCCAAAGGCCCATCTAGTCCTGCTTCCTGAATCTCAGAAGTGGCCCCACCAAATGCCTATGGGAGTGCACGAGACTAGATAGCTGTGTCCTGATAGTCCACTCCCCTGCATCTGGCCCTTGAAGTACCCTGGTTTTAAGCCTGGAGATAACACACATCTCCATCATGGTTTGTAATCTGTGCTGGACTTTTCCTCCAGGAATCTGTCCAATCCCGTTTTGAAGGCACCCAGGCCAGATGCCATCACCACCTCCTGTGGCAGGGAGTTCCACAGACTAACAACGCGCTGGGTGAAAAAAAAATATTTTCTTTTGTCTGCTCTTATCCTCCCAGCCCTCAATATGGGGATCAAATGCCTGATTAAGCATGCATGACTACACAGGTAAAAGAATCAGGGAAACTCGGCTTTGCTGCAGCTCGATTCACAGCACCTCAGATTGTTATATTCAGTTTAATTGGTGACACGACGACGTTGGATTGTTTCTGTGCCAATGTCTCCAGCGGCCCTTGGTTCAAAGCAGTCTGATACACTCATGCCCCCTTTCCTTTGATACCACCCACCGGGCAATCCCTGTATCTCATTTTTATCTTCTTGGTTGGGTTTGGTTTTTCATTTGCACAAAGGTGATAGAGCACTAAACATAGTCGTTTATTTTTAATTGGAAAAAATACTTAGGAATGATTGTGAAATATTGTGGGGGTGGGGGGGTCCCTGCTGTCCCAAATAATCCCGCCCCAGCATACTGGGGACAGGTTTGTTCTCCATGGCTTCAGAGACTAGGACTCGGGGCAATGGTTTCAAACTACAGGAAAAGAGATTCCATTTGAACATTCGGAAGAACTTCATGACAGTTAGAGCTGTTTGGCAGTGGAATATGCTGCCACGGAGGGTGGTAGAGTCCCCTTCTTTGACGGTATTTAAGCAGAGGCTGGATGGCCATCTGTCGGAAATATTGTGAAGGGGTTCCTGCTTGGCAGGGGGTTGGACTTGATGGCCCATGAGGTCTCTTCCAGCTCTATAATTCTATGATTCTATGATTCTATACTGCATCTCCATGATGCTACCTAGAGTCACACACCCCATGTCCTTTTGAAGAAGGAAGCAAATGATCACACCAGGAAAATGTCAGCTGAATTATTTTTGGCTTTGAAAATATAGAAGCCTCCCGAAGCAAGGGATAAATGTTTGAATCAGAAGGAAAAAAGAGCCAGGCAAACTTGCATGTCCTCATGAGAATCCCTGTAAATACTGTAGGTGTCTTTCGATATGGCTGTGTTATGTGTACTGAGAAATAAGTCCCGTTTGCCTTACTTCCAAGTAAGCAAGCACACGACGGATACCGTAAAACACTTCACTAACTTGGCTTTTATGTGCAGCAAACCTTTGAGGGCCATTAATTACAGCCATCAGCAGAAAGAAAGAAAGAAAGAATAAAACAGAGTCAACACCTCCTGCTCATGATGGGAGAAATGTAATCCGACTGTCCATCCATCAGTGGCACAAGCCGCAAAACACCAAATATCCTTTGAAGAGCCACTGGTCTTTGATTGACTGGGGGGAAGCAAAGACACTCACAGTTAAAGTCAGTGAATCACAGCAACAGCAGCCAGGGAGGTTAAATGAGGAGACCACGGTCAGGAGTGATTTGCAGGGCTGATCAGGCGGGTGGCCACGCTCTTGAAATATTATTAAATGTGAAAAGCCACGGAGGTTGGGGGGTTGGGGGTGAAGTTGCCCAAGACAGTAGAAAGTCATTTCTGCCGGCAATCACCATGGGGTGAAGAAACTGCATCTCTGTGGAAGCTTTCTCCCTTGACGGCCACTGGGAACACGAGGAGACCAGCAGCATCCGTCCAGGGGACACCTTGGCAACTCTTTTTCCAGCGAACTCGCAACAGAGCCTGTGTTCTTTAAAGAGGTGGCTGAGAGGTGGTTCCCCCTTTGAGGCAACTGCTGGGGGGCTGGCTCTTGGGTGTCTCATCGGAGCGTGGGAGAACCAGCAGACCCCCTTGCTCCCCTCCCCCCACCACCCGCCTGCACAACAACCTCAAAGGACGCGCCACAGAAGTCACCAGCGTTTTCTGCGCATTTTTGCTGTGGTGAACTCTGCAGTAAAAGATTGCGTCCCCTAACCGCGAAGGGAAGTAATTGGGTGCCCCGACCGACCACGCCCCCAGAAGCGCATTTTCACTGAAGTTTTTTAAACCACCGCTAGGGGTTGGTTTAAAAACTTCCCTTAAAGATGTGCAGTTCTTTGCTACTCTAGTGATGTGTGACCCCAGAAAATATGCAGTAATTAGCTTCGTACCCTTTTTTCTGCCACTTCCTGTGGGTCCGGCTTAGACCTAGGTTTCCTTTGTATTTAAATTTCCTGTGTATTTTTTTTCGGGAGCATTCACGTCATTTTTAATGAGAAGTTGGTGTCCTCTCCTCTGTGTCGTACCTTCCTATTCTGGTTAAATTGGGTCTGATTTGTCGTAAGCGTTCATGGCATCGCGGCACCGGCGATCGCGCAATGCCAAGCGGCGCAGCACAGAAAAAAGTTTTAAAAATTAAAAAAACCCCGATTCCTGGCCATAAAAGCAGGCGGAAATATGCCTGCCTCAGTGAGGGCACCTACCCGAGAGGGGGGGGTTTTGGGGGGGGGGGGGGCTGGCCTTCCCCCCCTCTCCTGACCTGGGCTGCTGGTACCAGGCTGGGGGGGGGCCTCCCCCCCCGCCCCCCCCCTTTGGCCAGCCGGTGGGGGGGGGATCCAAAATGGCGACCGCAATTTTTCTTTTGAAATCGTGCTCCAAAAACCCACCAAAGCACCACAGAAACATGTGAAAATTAGGTATTTTAAATGCCTGATTTTTTATAGTAGCAGCAGTGGGTTTTTCTTACAATAAAATGTCTCCATTGATTTTATTTTATTTTATTTTTATTTTTGTACACCTGCGCAGGCGCAATGATAGGCACCAGAGAGGTGCCTCCCAGAGCCCACTTACCCCAACCCTAACCCTAACCCCAGCTGACCAAACGACAAATGGAACGATAATTTTTTGAAAATTACCGCGACAAACGGCAACGACCTGAAACGGGCCTGTCCCGACAAACGACAACTCGAAACGTCATTTTTTCTGGTCGTGCCCATCTCTAGTGCATAGTTCACTGACGGGAAACTACGCAGAAAACACAGGTATGACTGTGGTCTTAGGAAATCAGCCCAGGAAAAAGGGAAAGGATGTGCAGTAAGCAAGCAGAGATGGGCACAAAGCAGTAAAATACTACCCTGTCAACAGGACACTAACTGCGCATCAAACACCACGTGACTGCCCGTGACTGCCCGGAAAAAAAACTACACAAAAACTACACATCAAATTAAGATGCACAGAAAACTTTAGTGAGACCACGGCCTAAGACGGGATCTTCCCTCCAGAAATACTTGCCTCCAAAGCTGTCTTCTCTGCCCACAATCAAATGAAAACCCACCAATTACCTCCTAATGGCCTCTAATCGCCAGATAAAAGGAACAGGCAACTTGCAGAGCTTCATAAATTTTGTGTGGCATGCCAAACAAATGTTGTTTACCTTTCAGGAAAGCTCTACTTCTACTTTGCCACCAATGTCCAAGTTTTGTGGCACACCATAATCCTATAATTGAGTCGGAAGGAGCCTAGAAGGCCATCAGGTCCAACACCCTGCTCCATGCAGGAATACAAATCAAAGGAGATCTGCCAAGTGGTTGTCCTAATTTCTCTTGAGTGCCTCCATGGCTGGAGCACTCGCCACCTCCCAAGGTCACTGGTCCCATTGATGTTCTCTTATGAAGCTTTTTCTGGTATTTAGCCTCAATCTGGTGTCCTGTAACCTGAGCCCATTATATCCCGCCCCTCTTCTGTAGGTCTCCCTATCAAGTCTTTGAAGAGTGCTCTCCTATCTCCACTTATTCGTCTTTGCTGAAGCCTAAACATGACCTGACCAGTTATTTCAGTCTTTTCTTGTAGGGCTTGGTCTCCAGTCCTCTAATCATCTTTGTCACCCTCCTCTGAACTTTCCCCAGCTTCTTAGCATCCTTCTTGAAGGGGGGTGCCTAGAATTGGACACAGTACTCAAGATGAGGCCTAAATCAGCACCGAATGGAGCACAACTCAGACCTCAAGGGATTTCAACTTGTGAACATACAGCTGGGAATCAAGAAAGCGGTGTCTGCTCTCTTAGCCTAGGATTCGTACGGATTTAAGGAATAAAAACATAAGAACATAAGAAGAGCCCTGCTGGATCAGGCCAAAGGCCCATCTAGTCCAGCTTCCTGGATCTCACAGTGCCCCCACCAGATGCGTTTCGGAGCACATGAGACTAGACATCTGTCTCTTCATATCATTCCCCTGCATCTGGCCCTTGAAGGGCCCTGGTTTTAAGCCTGGATATGACACATCTCCCTCATGGTTTGTAACCTGGGATGGACTTTTCCTCCAGGAATCTGTCCAATCCCCTTTTGAAGGCATCTGGGCCAGATGCCATCACCACCTCCTGTGGCAGGGAGTTCTACAGACTAACAACGCGCTGGGTAAAAATATATTTTCTTTTGTCTGTTCTTACTCTCCCAGCCCTCAATTTGAGTGTATGTCCCCTAGTTCTGGTATTTTGTGAGAGGGAGAAGAGCTTCCCTCTAGCCCTGCATTATTTTGAATATCTCAATCATATCCCCCCTCAGGTGCCTTTTTTTCTAAAGAGAGTCCAGAAAGCAGCATAACAACACACACACACACACACACACACACACACACACACACACAGAGAGAGAGAGAGAGAGAGAGAGAGAGAGAGAGAGACCCTGAAAGCAAGCCAAGACCATGGCATGCATCTTTTAACTTTTTAAGCCTTAACCACAGTGACTCCCCAGCTGCCAATTCTAATCCAGGCGCCACAATGGCTGTGGTTTGAACTTAGCTGATGGGCGCAGGGTGGTGGTACTAGGTGGGAACAGTTTATTTATTTATTTAAATATTACTTTCCCGCCTTTCTCTCCCAAGTAACCGGTCGTAACAGTTCCCAGGAGAAGGCACCTGCATTGTCTGGGAGAGAAACTCAATCAAGGCCAGTTTGACTGGCCCAACTTACTGAGCTCTTTGGCCAGGTAATGCAACGCTGCTGATGTACTAACTTGCCACCGCCCCTTTGCCTCGTGGGATTTGTCAACAGAGCTTGGAGCAGGTGGATCTAGGAGAGGCAAGGCACTAAAGACAAGGCGAAAGACTAAACTCTGGATGGGTGGGTGGCAAGGAGACACGCAGATGGGGGCAGGCTGGAGGATACAGAACACAGGACTAGTAGAAGCGAACAGCCATTCCACAGAAGGATCAGGCTTGCCTTCAGATGACCAATGGCAAATCATGGGCGGTTACTTCACGTCCTACCTTGTTCCGCGATTACATTTGTACCATGACAGCATTGTTCGTGGTCACGGGGTTTTGTCCCTGTTCAGTCCCTGTTTCCGTTTACCCACGAGCGTGATAACTTGTCTCGTGACAAGTGTTACTTCATGGCCTTGTTTTGTGACAAGATCTGCTTTTTTGGGAAAAAAAACCATAAAAATAAAGGGCGCACCACACCCCCTGTGCGTTGTCTATCTGAAATGTCGATCCACAGCACTCAAAAGTACAAGAGAAATGGATGGAGGCAAGTTCAAAAGTGAAAGACTGCCATTGTTGCGTGACAGTTTTTCCCTCATGGAACCTTGTCGAGGAACAGGAACAGAGACAAGAGAATTCCCCAGCACCAGGGGCAGGTACAGCTTGTCATGCTCTGTTCCTGGTTCTGGGGGCGTGGTCAAGAAAATTTCAGCTGTCGCGCTACGGACATGAAGTAAGTTTTTTTGTACTGGTCCCAAGCAGGACAGAAAGGAAGGATGAACAGGACATGAAGGAACCGCCAAAGAAATCGACAAAGGGCATAAAAAGTGCCACTGACAAATATTGCGGCCCCAAAGGAATCCTGTTCCTTGTGTTGCATTAAGATTTCTCTTTCCTTTGACCCCCCCTCCACATGATTTCCAGGAGGTCTCTGGGGAGAATGTACTATGAACGCACCAGTCCATTGACAGGGAAGGACACTACGCAGACTGATGGAGTCAGTCTCCTCCCTTCCTCTTCTGGCCATCAGCTCCCAAGCAAGCAAGAAAGCAAACAAGCAAACAAACAAGCTGTGTGGTCCCCTCCCCACTTGTTGCTTAGCAACCCAAGGCTTGAAATTCCTATCTCCTTGCCACAGCGTCGCTCACCCCTTCCTTCTTGCTTGGCACTGTTCCTCACGCAGGTTTTTGGAGCAGTTGGACAAGCAAGGTGCAAAGAGCAGCACCTGGAACTCCAAAGCAAAGCCAATATGGAAGAAGGGAAGTGCTGAAGTGCAGAAGAGATGCAGGACACTGCTGTGCCTCCTATTTTTTTTTTCTGAGAGTTTTGCCCATCTGATCATCCCTCCTTCCTCTCCTCCCTCTTCCTCTCCGAACCCTCCTGCCTCTTATGCCTTTGCCAGAGCTCCTGTCCCCTTTTCTTCCCTCCCACCTTGCCCTGACAACACCTTATCTGCTGCCCCCAACCTGTCTCCACCAGGTAGCCGCTCGCCTGTCACCCATCTGTGTAAAGAAACCCTGGCCACAGAAAGCCGGAGGGTGTTCCTTAAGAACATAAGAACATAAGAAGAGCCCTGCTGGATCAGGCCAAAGGCCCATCTAGTCCAGCTTCCTGTATCTCTCAGTGGCCCCACCAGATGAGTCTGGGAGCGCACGAGACTAGATCTCTGTCTCCTGATAGCACTCCCCTGCATCTGGCCCTTGAAGTACCCTGGTTTTAAGCCTGGGGAATTACACATCTCCATCATGGTTTGTAACCCGTGATGGACTTTTCCTCCAGGAATCTGTCCAATCCCCTTTTGAAGGCACTCAGGCCAGATGCCATCACCATATCCTGTGGCAGGGAGTTCCACAGACTGACAATGTGCTGGGTGAAAAAACATTTTCTTTTGTCTGTTCTTACTCTCCCAGCTCTCAATTTCGGCGGATGTCCCCTAGTTCTGGCATTTTGTGAGAGGGAGAAGAACTTCCCTCTATCCACTTGACTCATGGCCTGCATTGTTTTGTACGTCTCAATCATATCCCCCCTCAGGTGCCTTTTTTCCAGACTAAAAAGCCCCAAATGTTTTAGCCTTTCCTCATAAGGGAGGTGCCCCAGCCCAGTAATCATTTTAGTCGCTCTCTTCTGCACCTTTTCCAGTTCTCCTATATCTTTTTTGAGATGCGGTGATCAGAATTATACACAATACTCCAGGTGTGGCCTTACTATCATTTTGTACGATGGCATTATAATGCTTAGACCTTAAATGCAGCTTGTGGGGTTTCCAGACCCCCCCCCCCGGCTGGCCTCCCTAGAAAGCAGGGGGCTTCGGGCTGCACAGAGCCCTTCCATCAGTCCCTTCTGGGGGTGCTGGACCATGCCCGCAGTTTTAGGGGACGCACTGGATGGTGAGGCTGAGCTATCTCAGCGTTTCTCCCCAATTATCGCCTCCTTCTTCCAGTCCCCAACCAGCAATCAAAACGAGGACCGGTATTTGCAATTATAGCTGCTTGTTTTCATGCTGCAATATTGGTAACTCCCATCTCAGGGTCTTCTTGGGGCCTAGCCAGTCATAAATGGCTTCTTGGCCCCCTGCTTTGTCAGCCATTATGATCAACCATCTATTAACTGATGACACTCCCCTCCGTTCCCCTTGGATCTCTTCTAGCTTCCTCTGATTTGGCCTCCCTGGGCATCCCTGCTCCATAATTATGCCATGTTTCCCAGGACTTGGAGCCTAAACATCCACAGACAAGAGCCATTTCGATTCAAAAGCTGCATCAAAGAGAACCAACCCTTGGGGAATTGGGCCAAATTTTACCCTGCAACTGAAAAATGTCAGCAAGTGCCAGAAAAGATGGCTCTCCTTTGTAGAGATGGGCACGAAATGAACAATTTTCCGTTTCCGTTTCCATTTCCGTTTTTTCGTTTCATTACACAATGAAATGACAAATGAATTTTGTCTCTAAAATGAAACGAAACGAACAGAAACACCGGAAATTGTATCGTGTGTTTCGTTTCCGTTACTGCAATATGAGTGAACTGCTTAAAATGCTAAAAAAATCACAAAAAATTGAATAAATGGTAATGAAATGGTAACGAAACGAATGGAAACGGAAACAATTTTTTTGCAAAAATTCACGAAAAAAAGAAACGAACCGAAACGGACCCTCCAAATGAGAAACAACAAACGAAATGCCAATTTTTTGATTTGTGCCCATCTCTACACCTTTGCTTTAAAGGGATGAAAAATAGGGTGTGGGGCAGGAATTGTTTGCTCTCAACAGCCACTGAGGAAAATGAGATTAGTAAAGAAGACCTTGGAGGCGCCTAAAATCAGTGTGTTGGAAGGAGCCTCTAAGACCAATCAGTCCAACCCCCTGTTCAAGGCAGGAATCCAAGGCCCCGGTCTCACTACTGTTAACTGCGCATCTTCATATGATGTGCACTATTTTAGCAGGTGGTCGCGTGACATTTGATGCACAGTTAGCACCCCGATGACAGGGAAGTATTTTACTTCTCTGTGTCCATCCCGACTTGCTTACTGCACATCTTTTCCCTGTTTTTCGGGTTGATTTTCTTCCCCTTGTGGCGAAGACCTGTGTTGCAGCCAGTTAAAACCAATTGTAATTGATGCCAGCTAGCCAATAAAAATTGTGCTGGCACGCCAGTATACCACCAATTCAGTAGCACAAACAATTACCAAGGCAGAGGGACAGGACGTGGCAGGAAAGGGGGTATGAACTTATTTGGTGTGTTTAAAGTTGCACAGCACCAACAGAAGTATTTAAACACGACCCCTGGTGGTGGTACAAAATGATGCAGTTAAAATGCACTTCTGGGGGCGTGATCGGCTGGGGTGCCAAAATACTGCTCTTTGGAGTGAAGGCACAATCTTTTGCTGTGCGGTCTTTCGCAGCAAAAAGAGCAACAAAATCGCTGTGAGACCGGGGCCCAAATTAAAGCAAATTAAACAGAGGGTGGTCCAACTTTCTCTAGAATTCTATCTACAAAAAATTCCAGTATCAATATACTGATTATATCTTAATATGATATTCTGTCCTGAAATCCCTTCAGATCAGGTCAAAAGCCAATTAAAGTCTTCTGCTTGTATGCTGTCCCATATTAATTAATTAATTAATTAATTAATTAATTATTAATTAATTAATATACTGCCCATCTTCCAGGAGGAACTCTGGGTGGTTTACAACAGTCACAAATTACAGAACAATAATACAAATAACATTAAACTATTATTAATAAACATTAATCAATTATCGCAATCACAAAAAAAAGATAAAAGAGATTAAGACTAACCGGCACAGAAGCTGTTTGGATGAGCAGTGAAATGTTTCTCTCTCTCAAGAAAAAGAAGTCCAGTTGCCATGACTCAACTTCCAGATAAACTCACCTGGATGACTGAATCTTCACAGACAAACTTTCTGGGAGGTTTACAAATCATTATGCAAGCTGCACATTGGTAGCCCAACCAACTGGGAACTCATTTTACCAACCTCGGAAGGATGGAAGGATGAGTGAACCTTCAGCCAACTATCTGGGATTGAACCCTGAGTGATGAGCAGTTTTGGCTGCAGTACAGCAGCTTAACCACTGCGCCACGAGGCTCATAATGTCAGCTTGAAGAAGACAGACCCTAAAATAGTCACAGTATAGACTCTACCTCCTTGTCCTCAAAGAGACCTTCTTTCATTCCGTACAAAATCTCTCATTTTTTCTTCTTCTTTCCACTCTGAGTTGCATCCCTTGACCTTGGGTTCAAGTCGTTTCATCGATGAAACGATTGGGCCAGCGGCTCTGTGCCATCTCCCGCTTCGCCGTGTCATCCCTGGCTTCTTATGTTACATAACACGCTGGTCTGCAACTAACCCATACAATGAGAAAGCAACTGCAGCAGAAGGGGAAAGGGCACAATGGCAGGGATAGACACGAAGCCACGACCAAGGAAGCCAAAGAGTTGAGCATTGTTCAACACCTGCACTGCGGTTTTTCTGCTTTGGGGCAGAGGGAGACCCTGGTGGATAGAGATGGGCACGAATCCAAAAAATGGCATTTCGTTTGTCGTTTGGAGGGTCTGTTTCGGTTCGTTTCCGTTTTTCGTGAAATTTTGCAAAAAATTCATTTTCGTTTTCGTTCATTTTGTTACCATTTCGTTACCATTTATTTCAATTTTTTGTGATTATTTTTAGGATTTTAAGCAATTCACTCATATTGCAGTAACGGAAACGAAACGCACGACAAAATTTCCGGTGTTTCTGTTTGTTTCATTTCATTTTAGAGACAAAATTCGTTTGTCGTTTCGTTACGTAACGAAATGAAAAAACGAAAACAAAAACGAAAACTTGTTCGTTTCGTGCCCATCTCTACTGGTGGAAGCCGTATTTGAGATCCCCTGAAACTTAAATTGGAGAGTATCCACCACAGTTGGGAATTTTATGGCTCCTCCCCCAACTCCCCTGGATTGAGGATTCACATTCCAGCACCATGGTAAGAGGCATCCACTTAGCTGCTCGGTTTCCAAGGGTTCCATGAACTGTTCCCACCTAGTCACCTCTCCAGATTGCCTCTCTGATAGAGGAAACACCACTGCCCTTTGCAGCCCAGGATCCGGCAGCATCCTCCACGGGGTTTGGCCCGTGACAGACTTCCCAGCTAGCACCAGATGGAAGGGGCAGCCTTCCTCTCTTGTGGAGTCATTTGTCACCTAACTCAACACAATGTGCGACGGGGGTGGGGTTAGAGAAGGCCTGGCTCTCTGCCAGAGTGTAACAGCATCAACAAGCCTACAATGCAAGAAGGTGGGAAGGAGCATGGAGTCACAGAACCATGAAGTTGGAAGGGCCATATGAGGACAAAGAGAGGGAGAGAGGGAGAGAGGTCAAGTCCTATTTATAAAGACACATAGACTGCTAAAGCACTTTAGATTTGAAACGCCTTTTCCTTAAAGACAAATCGCCTTAAAAATCACTGTCCACTTTTCAAATTGCTTTTTCTGAAGAGCCCCCTTGGCCACGCCCATTTTTGACCACTGTATCGGTTTTTCTTGCAATGACCACTGGGGGGGTGTTTTTTTTTTAATTGGTTCCCGCGCCCCCTTTTAAAGTGATTTGGTTGTATTTGCGGACATACTACGCTGCCTTTTTTTCGGTTTCCCCCCTGTTTCTGCCATTTCCCTGTCGTAGTTTAAAGCAGTTCAGCCAAGTGCGAACAGGGAAGCTGATTGCTAAGCAACCGCTGAAGTGTGGACTGTCGAACCACTGTAGTGACCACGTGGCTGTGGGAGGAGATAAGGCGACGCAAAATAAAAAGCGGCTGCTCATGGAAGTGTGATGCCAGCCATAATCGAGATCATCCTGGAGTTAAAAAAACCCAGTCCAACTCACACCCCGTTGCCGTGCCTGTGAGTACATCCAGACCCTCCAGTGGGGAGTAAAATGTCACGTGTGAACCAGGCAAAAGAATCAGCTGCCGACTCTGTGGCCTAATAATGACTGGACTGACTGTAGCTAGCGCTCAGCACAGATTCCATCTAGGCTGACATCGCTGTTTCGTCCCATTTGGCTTCCAGATACCTGAAAAGGTAAACTTGTGTGAAGGAGGGGCCAGATTACATTTCTACCCAGGGGTGGCTCATGGACCATGCAGGGGGTTTAATCCGCTCCAGAATTTCAGGGACACACCCCCTACCTAGGTCACAAGCTTCCTATGGTTGTATGGTCTTCAAGAACAAGGGTTCCCAACTGTGGGTAACCCAGATGTTCTTTGATAAAACACCCAGAAGCCTCCGTCACTAGCTTTGCGGGCCAAGATTTCTGGTCGTTGTGGTCAAAGAGGATCTGGGGATTCATGGTTAGAAACCACTGGCTTAGAATCTTCTGTGTGTGACTGTGTGACACACACACACACACACACACACACTTGATTTCTTTTTTGAGAGATAGAAACGTTTCGCTGGATGAACAGCGAAACATTTCTATCTCTCAAAAAAGAAGTCCAGTAGCCATGACTCAACTTCCAGATAAACTCACCTGGATGACTGAGAATCTTCACAGACTCTCTCTCTCTCTCTCTCTCTCTCTCGCTCTCTCTCTCTCTCTCTCTCTCTTTCTCTCTCTCTCTCTCTCTGTGTGTGTGTGTAGAACGTGGGGTGGGTCAGATGTGGAGAGATTCCACACCACCTCATATTAATCAGACATTTTAAGCACGAGCAGCTTCCGTTCTTTCTCTGTGTGTGTTGCGTCGTTACAGTCGTGACTGACTCTACATGACTCCATGTCCATGGAGTTTTCTTGGCAGGAGTACTGGAGTGGCTTGCCAGTTCCTACTCCAGGCGCCTACAGCACCTGGTATTCCTTGGTGGTCTCCCATCCAAGTACTAACCAGGGCCGGCCCTGCTTAGCTTCTGAAATCAGGCGAGATCGGATGGGCTTAGGGCATCTAGGCAGCTTAGCTTCCGTTCTACTTCCACCTGAATAAGGCAAAAATCCAGCCACCTTTTCTGTGCCTACTTTGCAAAATGCATTGCCTTCACACAAACAGTGCACCACATGACACAAATCACACTGTAATATGATCTAAAGGCATTTAAACTGCCTTCCATCAGTTAATCTACTTCACTGCGGCTTCTTATGGGGCGGAGCCTGTGGAACTCTCAGTAGCTGTTGAAAATAATATCACTTCCTGAAAAGGACATCCCAGCAAACCAAATCAATAATCAGTCAATCAATATGGAGCCCAGTGGTTTCTCTGGAGAATGGGCAAAAGGGAGGAGGGGGGCCGAATTCACATGCTACTCCTGAAAATGGTCAAAATGTACATTTTTGTTTCAATTGATTGATTGATTGATTGGGAGGTGAATGGGGGAGGTGGGACTAACCTCGGTATGTTTGTCTATCAGTCTGTCTGTCTGTCTGCCTGCCTGCCTACCTGCCTGCGTATCTATATTTATTCATTTGTTTGTTTGTTCATTCGTTCGTTCGTTCGTTCATTCGTTCTTTCATACATTCATTCATTTGTTTACTTACTTACTTATTATTCCCACCTTTCTTATTAAAAAGAACCCAAGGCAGCTTGCATCATTTAAAAAAAACCATTCAAAAAAAAACAGTAAGTATACACATATTAAAATGAATTAAGCATGTATATTCAAAATGGTAAACTCAATACTAAACACACATTTAAAATAATAGAGGACAACCATCCATTTAGCAACTGCTCTCAGTTATTACGGGAGAGCCTGCCTGAAATGAAAGGTCTTGGACTCGCCAAATGCTTTAAGGGGTAGGTTTCCTCCTTGAACCAGCAACGCTTGAGATGCCCTTCAACTTGGCATTGCTATGATCCTATCACAGAGGGCTGGAGATGGGAGAGCAAGGCCCAGGAGGCCAGAAGGCCGAATTACACATCTCTCCCATTAAAGAGCAGGCGTCTGTGACATGGGCCACCGCCCAACGCTGTGCCACCCTCCTCAAAGGCAAACCCACCGAGGGGCCCCCTGCAGCGACACAGCTGCCAGGCAACAGGGCCAGTCTCCTCGGGAAACAGGAAATAAAGATGTGGGTAAGGTAAAGGTAAAGGTCCCCCCTCCCGCAAATGCGTGCTAGTCGTGTGCGACTCTAGGGGCAGTGCTCATCTCCGTCTTCAAGCTGAAGAGCCAGTGTTGTGTAAGTCCATGGCCATGTGGCCGGCATGGCTGCAAGGAAACACTCTTTTATCTTCCTGCTTTTTATGGCACTACCTATTTATCTACTTGCACTTACATGCTTCCAAACTGCTAGGTTGGCAGGAGCTGGGGTTATCAGCAGAAACTCGCGCCGCTGCGAGGCACCTGGGATTCGAACCGCCGAGCTGCCAACTTTGCTGCTGACAGTTTTCGGAAGTCTTAGCCCTCTGAGCCACCACGCCCCCCCCCAAAAAATTTGGATGCTAGTTCCCAAAACATCATTCAGACTAGGAAGAGAGTACTGCACAAATCTAAGGGAAGCAGGCTCACAATGTTTGTTTGTTTGTGTGTGTGTGTGTGTGTGTGTGTGTGTGTGTGTGTGTGTGTGTGTGTGTGTGTGTGTGTGTGTGTGCAGAGAGAGAGAGAGAGAGACAAACACACACCCATAGGAAAAGCAAAAGTCATCTCAGCAAGCTTAGACAAAAAAAAATAACCCCAACAAGCCTGAGATCAACAGCTTCTGCCACCTTTCTAAATCCTGAAATCCTGTAAGGGTTATTCGTCTGTGCTTTCGGCATCCTAATTGCACCATGGTGAAATTCAGATTGATGGTTAAAAACATGCATATGTAACTATGCAAATCTGTATGCAAATCTGATGAAGCCCTTGGGTCCTTAATAAAATGCCCCCAAAATGAAGTGTTGTTTTTTTTAACACAGTAATGAATTTAGATCCCTGAATGGAGGATTATTTCTTGGGTCCAGGATTAAAGAGCTCAACATTAAAATGGCCTAGAATAGTCTCCATTTAATTTGCATCTGGAATCTGGCATAAATGGGCTGGGGTGAAGGAGGTGATCTTCCTTTTATTCTTATCCGCCGGCATGTATTTTTTACAACAAACTTGGCCATCTGAAGGCAAGGAGTTTGTTTATTTATTTATTTATTTATTGCTGGAAATCAGACCACACTAAAGGCTCCTGGTGCTGGTACAGTCACCCCCCCCGCCATTTCGCGGTTGAGGCACTGCGGTCCCACTACATCGTGGGATCGCAGTAGCTGCACCTCATTGCGGGGGGGCAGCGGGGGGCCATCGGGTCGCTCTGTGCCGCCTCTCCGCAAAGCCTCGGAGCCACGTGGGGGGGGCGACGGCGGGGAAACAGGTTGCTCCATGCTGCCCCCTGCGGTCCTCCGAGAAGACTCGGGGCCATGCGGGGGGCGGGAGGGGGGGCGCAACCTCCATTGAAATGCATTGAGTCAATGGATTTCAATGGAGAAATTTTCCCCATTGGAAAGCATTGAGCAAATGTTTTCCAATGGGGAAAATTTTTTCCATTGAAATGCATTGGCAATGCATTTCAATGGAGACGGCCCCGGAGAAGAAGTCTCGGGCGGCGCAGGCGGGTGGCGGCGGGAGGTCAGATCCCCCTGCTGCTGCCGCTGCGCACTACCATCAGACTTCTCAGACAGGCGCACGATAGCCCCCCACCCCCAGGCCCCACCCTACCCACTTCCGCATATCACAAATTTTCATGCATCGCGGGTGGGGTGGGTCCCTAATCCCCGCAATGGGTGGGGGCTTACTGTATGGCTGTTTGGGCTGCAAGAGCTTGATGGCGCATTCAAGGGTTCAAATCCCCGCTCTGCTTCCCAAGAAAGATGAGATTCAACCCCCCTGCCACCAACGGCTCAAGACGTTTCCTTGAATAATTTTCTCCCCCTCCATTTCAGGGGATCTCTGGGAGCAAACCTTTCTGCTTCACTTGGGCTGCAGGGAGCAATTCCTCAGTTCCACAGTGGGGCATCCAAATGGCACTATTGAACAACAGCGGATCTAGTGGAGCCCATACTGAGTGTTAAGGAGGGCCTGGCTGCCAAGCTTTCAACTATTGCCCTCTCCTGCCATCTGAGGCCACGAAGGAGAAGACCACCCATCCTGGTGGCAGTGTCTCAGGATAGACTACAGCAGTGGTGGCGAACCTTCTGCACTCCAGACGTGTTGGACTACAACTCCCACAGTCCTTTGTCATTGGCAATACGGGCTTGGAATTCTGAGAGTTGTGGTCCAAAATTACCTGGAGTGCCGAAGGTTCACCACCACTGGATTAGAGGAACAGGGAGAGTCCTTCTTGATCCCTTGACTGATCAGTATAAAAAATTATAAGACGCTTCACAGAGCAGTTTATACTAGGATAGGTGGTCTCCAAGGACCTTTAAGGTTCTTTTTCCAGCATCAGTCAATATCTGCTTCTTATGAAAGGTTCTCAGGTGCTCCCAAGGATCAAAACTACTGGATAACTCAATGCTTTTGGTCTCTCTTGGCAGAACCAGACACTGGGAGTTCAATTCCCCAATATGCTTCCTTGAGAGGAAGTTCTCCAAAGGTTACATCAATGGTGGTGGCCGGACTTCCTTGATAGTTGGGTAGCTTCTCTGCCCTGGATTTTAGTCTGAACTTTACAGGAGCTGGCCAAACTATTTTAAGGTTAGAGATCAGGACCAAGGGACATAAGGACTGAAAGCTAGAGCAGGTTTACCGCCCCATTGACAACTGAACCAGCAAATTCTGGCTTTGAGGTGGAGCTGCTTTCAAAGTGAAGAACTGCTGACCATCTTCTCCTCTACCCTTCCACACCATGGTGGTTTTACATGGGACTCCCGATACAGCTAAGGCTGACAGATGCTTTGTTTGCTCTGGACAAGATGTCTCCAATTCAGTTGAACTGATGAGAAAGTCTGCCTCTCCCCGCCACCCGGATTCAGTTCTGCAGCACATCAGAGGTTGCCTTGTCACTCATCCCACCATTCAGTTAACAGAGCTGAGGATTTGTCTGTCTGTCTGTCTGTCTGTCTGTCTGTCTGTCTGTCTGTTTGTCTGTCGGTTGTTTGGTCAGTCTCGTATTGTATTATTTGTGTGTGTGTGTGTGTGTGTGTGTGTGTGTGTGTGCGTGTGCGTGTGCGTGTGCGTGTGCGTGCGCATGGTGTTGTTACAGTCATGACCAACTCTTCCTGATCCCATATCCATGGAGTTTCCTTGGCAGGAATACTGGAGTGGTTTTGCCAGTTCCTACTCCAGGTGCCTACAGCACCTGGTATTTCCTGGTGGTCACCCATCCAAGTAGTAACCAGGGCTGACCCTGCTTAGCTTCCGAAATCAGGGCGGATCGGGTGTGCTGACTAGACCACAGATGCCAGCTGGGACTCAATGGGTAGCACTGTGTCCAGTAGGATGCCCAAGCAGCAAACCTCATTCTTTGTGGAGAGAAAGAAGAAAAAGAAGAGAGGGATGTTCCCAATCCACAGACCACTGGGGGGCCCTGGACAAGATGGAGATCTTCTCCAGGTTCAACCTCAGTCTATTTTCCATCATTGACCCCCATCACAGCATCTAGGCAGTGCTCAAGGAACAAGGCAGCAGCATCTGCAGAAGGAGAGATGAAGAATGTTGGCATTCTGCCCCCACGGGGAGCAAGAACCCATTAACATGGTGGTGCCCTCACAGGTTATTCGATCCTACTGGATTCCAAGATGTCACGTGAGGGATTCCAGCTGACCTGGTTGGTGCTCCTTTCAAGATCCCGGTGGATGACTGGTAGGCTGCTGCCACTACAGCAAGAGACATGATCATGCCGAAATGCCTGCTCCAGAGAAGAATGCTGTCATTACAAGAAGTCAACAAGGGGTTCTTAAAAACAAGTCATGCCAGACTAATTTGATCTCTTTCTTTGATAGAATTACAGGCCTGGTGGATGAGGGGAATGCTGTGGATATTGCTTATCTGGACTTTAGTAAGGCCTTCAATAAGGTTCCCCATGGTATTCTTACTAAGAAGTTAGTAGAAAGTGGGATAGATAGTGCTACTGTTAGGTGGATTTGTGATTGGTTGACTGATCGCACCCAAAGGGTAACCATAAATGGCCTCTCTTCAGCTTGGAGAGACGTGACCAGTGGGGCGCCCCAGGGTTCTGTTCTGGGTCCAGTGCTGTTCAATATCTTTATTAATGACTTGGAGGAAGGAATAGAGAGTATGCTAATTAAATTTGCAGATGATACCAAATTGGGAGGGGTTGCTAATTCCCTAGAGTATAGGATGAAAATCCAAAAGGACCTTGACAGATTGCAGTGCTGGGCCAAAGCTAACGGAATGGATTTCAACAGAGGGAAATGTAGGGTGCCACATCTAGGTAAAAAGAATGAATTGCACAGATATAGAGCTGTTCAGCAATGGAACATGCTGCCCCAAAGGAGGGTGGTGGAGTCTCCTTCTTTGGAGGTTTTTAAGCAGAGGCTGGATGGCCATCTGTCGGAAATACTGTGATGGGGTTCCTGCATGGCAGGGGGTTGGACTAGATGGCCCTTGAGATCTCTTCCAACTCTATGATTCTATGATTCTATGTTAAAGAACCAGAGAAGATGCTTGGTGCAACCATCAGTTATGGGCCATGAAGTAAAATAGGAGGATGCTAGAGGCCATCTTATCAGGTAATGATCCGACCATGACAGAAGGACTGTCATGAGATCCTTATTTCCCAATCCTGTAGAGTAAACCAGGTCTGGGGTGTGGCCAGCCATGTGTGTAGGTCCAATGACATGCTGGGACATGTCTAAGGAATTCATGGTCTCCAAGAATGCAAAAGATAGACCAGGAATCTCCACCATGGCATGGATGTTGAAGTCCCCCAGAACGATAAGTCTGGACAACCTCAACAGTGCTGCCAAGATGGAAGCTGTCAGCTCCAGAACGGAGAATGCTGGGTTGCAGGGAGAACAGTAAACCATCACAATCCCTATTACATTCCCTGGACCCCAAGGACACAGGGAATCTAGCCCTGGACTTGCTCAGGCTGAGAGTGTGACAGCCTTAAAGGTGGCTACTCCTCTTCACCTTCCCAATCTGCCAGTCTATCTCGATGTAAGTTGGAATATCCAGATAAGCAGAGCAAGGGGAGAGCAACACCACCCTCAGGGCCCACCCAGGTCCTGGTTATACAGGCCAGATCTGCATTTCCATCCAGATTCTGGTCTCGAATGAGTTTGGCTGTATTTCATGTCGCTCTGGGATTGAGCAACATCAGGGATAGAATGGGATATTGGCTTGAACTGGCTCCCTTGACCATGACAGCTACACACCCAAAGGGACCCTCTGTTGGCAGTCAGAGGATGACCTTGGTCCAAAATGAGAGTTGGAGGTGAGGGAAGCTTCATGCCATTACTCCGTTCCTTGTGAATATTTGCCCTTCTTGTTTGGTACATGATGCACGAGTCTCTTGCATTTTTAGACGGTGCCCACGGTCAGGATTGTGGAGGTTTTATAAGCAAGCGGGATGAGAAATGAGCTGGGATGCAAACAAAAGCAGAGTGGGAGAGAACCCTGAATAAAGTTCAGTCTGAGCCCCACCTAATGAAGCTCATGGTCCATTAAATTCTAAATAGCATCTTCTGCTAGATTAACTTTCATCTGTGTTCGGCCACAGATTTACTTCTGTTTGGACTTATATTTCCCAGCTCTTAATAGGGCTTATTGAATGGAGAGGATGGGGTGGGGACCTGCCGGTGAATGGGGAACGATCAAATCTCCATTCTCCCTTGGCTCCAACTAGTCAGCCAAGAGTGACTTTGGGGCACTCTGATTTCTAATTAAGAGCACCTTGGAGCTGGATCGTTTCTTCCCTAGCCCTGCCTAGAGCTTTCAGCACAGCGGACAGCTCCTCGGTGGAAGGCCAGCAAAGAGGAGATTGGAGAAGCAGCGCATAGCCTCAGTGGTTATTTTCTGAGCAGAGATGGGCATCATACAAGAAATGACATGCTGTTTCGTTGTTTCGTAAGCTTTCGAAATGTTACAAAACAAAACAGAAAAAATGTTTCATTACAAAAAAGAAACCCCCTTTTTCCCTTTTGAAAATGAAATGTTTCACTACTCTGTAAAATGGCTCCCTTGTTAAAAGCTACCCACCAAAATTTGGTGCCTCTAGGACCCAGGGGAGGAATTTTATAGAGTAATGAATAATGTTGTTATTGTTTTGTTTTGTGACAATTCCCCCCCCCCAAAAAAAATTGTTTTAGAAATGAAATGAAATGAATCGGTAGTAGAAATGAAATGAAATGAACCTCTATTTTTCCGTTTTGTGCCCATCCCTATTTCTGAGTAAAGATATGGTGCATAGAGGCACCTCTTGCTGAGTGTGAAATCTAGACCAACTGGGTTTTGCTACTAAGTTCCCCAACTCTAAAATGTGCATTTTGACCAAGAGTACGGAGTGTGTTTTGAATCCAAATGCAAAGCAGCCGACTCTCCATCTGTAAATTCTGCTCCCTCCGTCGAGTTAAACTGGCAGAAGTGTGAGGTAAGAAACCTGGTGGACCTTTCAAACAACCTCCAGTCCCTCAACATCTACTTATACCTTCTGTTTGGGTTGAGATTATTGTTCATTTTGAGTGTCATCCTGGATCGAGCCCTGAAATTTTGCATAAATATATCTTCTGTTAAAATATTTGCCTACTTCTTGGAATTGTGCCCGTAGTCCGTGGAAATGAATTTTACATGTCCTTATGGAAACTAAAAGATTGGCAGAGCGAGACGGCAACGATAAGCATCTCCCTTCTATTAATGAGCGGATTAACTTCTAACAGGCAAGTGGGTGAGAGATAGCCAAAACTCCATATGAATACCTTGGTGGACACCTGTTCACATTTAATTGAATTATCTGCTTGGAGTTTAGATAGATAGATAGATAGATAGATAGATAGATAGATAGATAGATAG
>JAHTLZ010000332.1:162115-178428 GCA_023846285.1 Phrynocephalus versicolor
GAGGGGAGGGGAGGGGAGGGGTGAAACCTGAGTAGGAAAAAGACAGAGAACTCTGGCTGCACAGTCCCAGGGCATAACTAGAAGAAGGGAACAGTAAACCATTTCTGAGTAGTTATTACCGAGAAAACCTGGAAACAGTTGCCATAAAGCAAAGTGTTCTGCTTATATACCTCCCCATCCCACTTCAAGTAGTCTCTTGGAAGTTTATAATTTTAATTACATTAATGCAGGCTACACATTGCCTCCACCCCAGCAAGCTGGGTACTCATTTTACTGCCCTCGACGTTGAGTCTGCTACCTGGGATTGAACCCCAGGTCATGAGCACAGTTTTACCTGCAGGACAGGCATTTAACCACTGTGCCATGGGTGAGAATCAACTTGACAGCATGGGGTTATTATTACAAGCTGACAGAAGCAGAGTACCTTTGTTGTGTAAATATTAAAGCAAAGTAAAAACAAAGTGAAGTGTGCTGCATGCATACCACCTCTAAGTGCTTAAAGCTCTCTCTAGGGAGTTGACAATTTAATTAAGTAGGCTACAGGTTGCCTCTCCCCCAGCAAACTGGGTACTCAGTATACCAATCTCAGAAGGATAGGAGGTTGAGCCACTGTTCAATGCTAAGGCATCACCGATTCAGGGGTGTGTGCATAAGTTTTTGAGTTTTTCTGCTGGACTCGTGCCCAAATTATCTGGGGAAGGGATCAATCTGGGGAAAGCTCCAACACAATCCACAAGTCTTCCAGCCATGGCTCAGTTGCAAATTTTAGCACAAGTGTCTTTCACCTGATGACTCACTGGTGTCTCTCAGGACATATTTTGCACAGATGGAAGCACTGCCCACAAATGAAATCGCCACGGCAATGGTACTACGGTCAGATCAAGATTAGCTCTCAGCGCTGTGACTCAATCAATGCTCATGTCCGGCGATCTGAACGTTATTTTTAGAAAACCCTCCAGGGCAAGCAGAAATCACAGAAGGACAGAGAAACACGTGGGCTGGGTATACCAAGACACCCGCCAGGGCCCATTTTAGCACCAGTTCTTTAACCCTGGTGGCAGCAAAAAAATATTTCCCACTGTATTTACACTTTTGATAAGAAGCAGTTTGAAAAGAAAAGAAAATATATTTTCACCCAGCGCATTGTTACCCTGTGGAACTCCCTGCCACAGGAGGTGGTGATGGCATCTAGCCTGGATGCCTTCAAAATGGGATTGGACAGATTCCTGGAGGAAAAGTCCATCACAGGTAACAAATAATGATGGAAATGTGTGTTCTCTCCAGGCTTAAAACTGGGGTGCCTCAAGGACCAGATGCAGGGGAGTGGTATCAGGAGACAGATATCTAGTCTCATGCGCTCCCAGAGGTATCTGGTGGGGCCACTGTGAGATACAGGAAGCTGGACTAGATGGGCCTTTAGCCTGATCCAGCAGGGCTCTTCTTATGTTCTCATGGTACCTTACACTTGTAGAGGAGTTCCAATGTATCGGGGTATGGGCATGTGTTTCATGGCAGCTAGGCATACTTGTGTCGCGTTCTGGCCACCAGAGTTTAAGGAGGTTTTGGCAAGCTGGAATGGATCCAAAGGAGGATGACTAAAATAGTAAGGGTCTGAACCTCAAGCCCGACAAGGTACGGTTGAAGGAGGTGGGTCTGATGACGTATTTGCCATAATTTGTTGTTTCCTTGATGGAGTTTGTTGGGGTTCCTTTTTAAAATAAGGCTCTATATGTGACAGGATATGTGACCCTGTCCTCCTCACATGCTCTGGGAGAACTTGGCTGGCCCCAATCCCAGGTGACACTGAAAACTCAAATTCCTGGCTCCGGGCTCCACAGCCAGCCATTCCAACCCACTGAGTTGCCGGGAAATATTTAGGTATTTGGCTGGAGATGAGAAGGATATTTGCAGTGGTGTAGCATTGGAGGGGCAAGGGGGCATCTGTCTGCAGGCGCAGCATGTGAGGGCACCAAATTGGGTGCCAAACAGCTCCCCACCCATGAGTCACGGGAAGGCTTGTTGTGGGTGACCTGCCAGGGCCACCACTGCCACCTTCTCCGTGGCAACTTAGCCCCTCCCCATCCCTTGGGGTGTGTGCAAAAACTGACTTTGTCCCCGGGTGCTGAAAACCCTAGCTACGCCTCTGGATATTTGATGGCCATCCTCAAGATAGCTGAAGTTTCGTTGAGTCTCAGGCCCAACAACACAACAAAAAATTGTTAAAAAGAGTTTCATGTTCATACAATGGATTTAACATTTTGACTGTGTTTAATTGTTCAATTGCATTTTAATCCATTTAATAGTTCAACTCTTTCTAATGTACAACTTACTATTTTTATATATCTTCTTTTTAACACTGTGAGCTGCTCTTATCATGAGAAAGGCGGCCTAAAACTAAGATAAAAGAAACAAATTCAGTACCTGAAGCAAACTGCTCCAGAATTTCGGGCCCAAACTAATGGATTTCAAATTAGAAAGAAACTAGATTCCGACTTAACTTAGGGACAAATGTCACAATGATAAGAGTTCTCTGAAAGTAAAACAAGCAATCTCAAAATGTGCTTATGTTTCCTTGTAGCTTAAAAATGACTCTCAAGGGCCAGTCAAACACCCAACAAAACTGGGATTTGACTTCTGTTAAAAAGAGATTCATGTTTATACAATGAATTCCCAAGTGACTACAGTCACCCCCCGCTATTTCGCGGTTCAGGTACTGTGGTCCCACTCCATTGCGGCATTGCAGTACCTGCACCTCGGGGTGGTGGGGGGCAGCGGGGGGCGATCGTGTTGCTCCGCACTGCCCCTCCCTGCTCCTCCGAGAAGCCGTGGGGCCGTGGGGGGACGGTGGGGGGTGATCGGATCGCTCTGTGCCGCCCCTCCGTGCTCCGCCGAGAAGCCTCGGGGCCATGGGGGGGAGCAGGGGGATATAGGGTCACTCCTATACGGCGGGGGCGGGAGGTAAGATCCCGCAACACCGCCTGCACGCACCACCCCTAGCAAGAATTTCTTGATTCCCCAATTTAAAAAAAAATCACAATGTCTAGCCTTTTTGAGATTAGTTACGCGGTAACTCATGTTGTGTGGTTTCTGAGTCATTTCTTAAATTCAGTAGTACAGAAATAGTTCTTTCCAAGTTATTGGGTTAAAGGAGGTTAGGGAGTAGTTTGCTCCTTGCTCATGTCTATTAGAATTTAAGGAAATCTGGTGCTGAATAATCAATAAAATTTGTGCCAAGTTAAGGCATTGTTGTTAACAGCAGAAAGATAACCTTGGTGAAATAAGAATTAGTTTCTTAACACTATGGGCAAAATGCTGGCCTGTGCAATGTCCATCAGCTCAAGCAGTTGTCTTAATGGCAAACTGAGAAATGAGCATCCATTCATTTAAGACAATAAATCCAACAACCTGCTAGGAATTCTTGGACAGGTGTGCAGTCACCCCCCCACCCCCAGCCCCCCACTTCTGCATAACGTGGATTTTCATGCATCACGGGTGGGGTGGTCCCTAACCCCGGCGATCAGCGGGGGGTTACTGTATTTATTTTCCATTCAGTTGGAGCATTTTCTTAGAAAGTGAGTTAAAATCAACAGCCACTGGAGGATAGTTGAAGTTAGTTTGCCATCTTCTTAACCAATTTAAGCCCACGGTGAACTTGACAGCCAGTTTTAAATGTGTTGTTGAAGAACACAACCATGAAAATAGGTGTCCTCCCAAATCGGCACATTAACAGATGATACAGATTTTAAATACTCAGTAAGAATTTAAGAAATGACTCAGAAACCACACAACATGAGTTACCGGGTAACTAATCTCAAAAAGGCTAGACATTGTGAATTTTTTTTAAATTGGGGAATCAAGAAAGGATAACAAAGATATAATGTCACATATAATTTTGCACATCTCAAATATTTGATTCGTTTATACACCTGACTTATATACAGAATTTTATATGAAGCACACTAGCCGCCCAGAGTTCCCTCGGGAAGACGGGCGGGGTATAAATTCAATAATAAATAAATAAATAGTACTTTAAATTTGCTTAACATTTTGAAATGTATGTTCAACGTAAATTCTTATATTTTACTCCTTTAGCCTTGGTTTCCTTCTTTACAAGTATTTCCCCATCATTGTATCTACACCTCTTTTTATGTATTCAGGTAGTCAAAATAATTCTTCCATGTTTTATCAAATTATTTGATCAGACTTCTGTTTAAATAGTTTGTAAGTTTGAGCCATTACAACATATTCAGACATTTTCTCTCTCTCCGGTCTTGTGTTGATGGGCATATACTGTATACATATAATTTTTTAAAATTTATATTCCAGGTCCAGGGTTAACTATAGAGTATGGGTATGGGTGAGAGAATCTACAGGTAAAAAGGAAAGCATTACATGGTAGATCACATCATTTTCAATTTTGATATTAAAGCGTGTTATAGATCTAATCTACTAATGGAGTAATATTAATTACGGGCTTCTTTCACATAGTAGTCAGGACTGTAAAGAAGTAAGGAAAGAAGGGTTTTTTATCATTTATGGTGGTCATGTGATGAGATACATAGATACTGGAAAATGGTGCATAAGATGTCCCAAAAATGTTGAAATGTACTATCCCATTTAAACCTGAAATATTTTTGTTAAAATTAAGAAGGTTAAGAGATATGATGCTGGAAGATGAGCCCCTCAGGTTGGAAGGCGTCCAACATGCTACTGAGGAAGAGTGGAAGACAAGTACAAGTAGCTCCAGAGCTAATGAAGTGGCTGGGCCAAAGCTGAAAGGATGCCCAGCTGCAGACGTGCCTGGAAGAGAAAGGAAAGTCCAGGGCTGCAAAGCAACTTAGCAAAGAAACTTCTGTAATGCTGCATAGGAACCTAGAATGTGAGATCTATGAACCAGGGTAAGCTGGATGTGGTCAAATGTGTGATGGCAAGAAGAAACATCGACATATTGGGCATCAGCTAACTTAAATGGTCGGTACTATCCCATCTACTACTGTGGGCAAGAATCCCATAGAAGAAATGGAGTAGCCCTCATAGTCAACAAGAGTGGTCAGCACTGCCAGACCACCTCTTTTATTTTCATCTTGAAACTATTTTAAATCTTATCCATATAAAGAAAGCAAAGTGTTCTGCTTATATACCACCCCATAGCACTCCAAGGACTTTCTAGGCAGTTTACAAGGCTACACATTGCAACCCCACCCACCCCCAGCAAGCTGGGTACTCATTTTACTGACCTCGAACCATGAACCTGCTACTTGCGATTGAACCCCAGGTCCTGAGCACAGTTTTACCTGCAGTACAGGCATTTAACCACTTCACCACAAGGAGCCACATTAATAAGTGCATTAATTTGGTGGTTGTTTTTTTGTCAGTCTTTTAAAATTCGTTTTTCTTGAATCACGATTGTACCTATTCTGAGTTTTTAAGAGATGTCAACAGTCTATAAATTAAGGCAAACCTAGTTAAATACGGATTGAAGGATCATCTATTGTCAATTTCTGCATTGAGAGTTGGGACTAGGGACTCCTTACAGCCCTAAAATTGCTACCATTTCCTCAAAATGATGTTCAGGTACTTCTCAGAGGCCACTTACAACTATAAAGAACAAAAACTTCCACTCCTCTGTCTGGTCAAAATATTATTTAAACCCCTCTCCCCCACCCCCACCCCCCAAAACCCTCTGCAGTTGTGCAGCCAGATAATGCGACCATGGAAAAGACCATTTATTGGCTTATGACACATCAGAGAAAAGGGAAAGTCCGTTAAGCCAAGGCAAACTCTTTGAGAAAACAGGGAGCTGTCACATTTCGCTACAGCACCACTGCTGCATGCTGGGGAAACAACGAGCCTACCGAGGCCGGCAGCATTAACGAGAAAAGAAATCGCCAGTTGCAAACCAAGAAATATCTCTCCCTTTCCCCAGAACCAGCCTAGAATTAATCCAAAGATCAATCCCAACAAGGGATAAGGTGGTGTGTGTGTGTAACCCACAACGACCGGATAAAAAAAGCAGTGCATCCAAAACGATAACATCCGAACGGAGTGGATGAAAAGAGCATCCCAGAAGCTGTAATTGAAAAGGAAATGTCACATTTGAACAGCCCGGGAGAACAACAAGATGTTGGCTGATCGCCACTTGGACATAAACAGGAGCAGCAGGCAAAACCCGGGCCATTGTGAGTGGGGGGGGGACTTTTCACAAGCATAGGTTCTCTCTTTATACAAGGCACCCAAGAGGGCACAAAAAATGGACCCTCTAGGTCCCTGGAGGTTTCCCACCATATGGAGAGAAAAAAAGATCTATGGAGTGGAGATGCTAGACAAGTGGAAGTGCCAGGATCACTAATGGTGCCCCCAGTTGTGATGTTTGACTTTAAAACAAAACAAAACAAAAAACTCTTATTTCTTTGCAGCCCAAAAGAGGTTGGAGGAGAGTTAATGAGTAAATTATAATCCCCCCCAACCCACCCCCCAGTCAGGAACCCCACCTGCCTCTGCTGGAGATAAGGCATTCACTCCGATGCTTTGAAGTCCTGCAACGCATAGCATCTTGTGTAGGTGGGGGGGGGGGGACACCAACGTCAAAGTTGTCCCATTTCCCGTGCCAGGAGATCTTTTAAAGCGTTGAGGCCTCCTTCCTTTCCTTGTGGTTGCAACACACACACACACACACACACACACACACACACACACACACACACACACACACACCAGTAATTTTCACATTGACTTTGATGAATCAAAGGATTCATGACCCAAAACTATGCATTTGCAACACACTGGGAATTATGATTGCTGACTGGGGCGGGTTACAGACATACACCCCTATTAAAGCAGCTCCACTGGCTACCCATCAGCTGTCGGGCACATTTCAAGGTACTGACCTTGACCTACAAAGCACTGCACAGCCTGGGTCCTAGCTACCTCAAAGATCGAACCTCACAGTATGAACTGACTCGGGTGTTAAGGTCATCAGGGGAGGCCCTTCTCTCCATCCCGCCACCCTCACAGGTACATCTCGTGGGAACCCATGAAAGGGCCTTCTGTCGGCTGCTGCGCCCAGACTCTGGAACTCCCTTCCACTAGAGGCCTTCCAGAAACAGGAAAAGACCTTCCTCTTCAGGCAAGCTTTCCCTGAACGATGGTCTACTATTATATGTCTTTTTATATTAATATATAGCAGTGGTTTTCAACCTATGGATCCCCAGATGTTCCTGGACTACAACTCCCAGAAGTCTCAAACACTACCTGTGCTGGAGCCTCACCAGAGGCTGCTGAGAAAATTGCACAGTCAGGGGATAAGAGGGCAGGTCCTCTTATTGATTGAGAACTGGTTGATATCCAGGAAACAAAGAGTAGGTATCAATGGGAAATTTTCACAATGGAGAGAAGTGAAAAGCGGTGTGCCCCAGGGCTCTGTCCTGGGACCGGTGCTTTTCAATCTGTTCATAAATGACCTGGAGGGAGGGATAAACAGTGAGGTGGCCAAGTTTGCAGATGACACAAAACTTTTCCGTGTGGTAAAAACCAGAGAAGATTGTGAAGAGCTCCAGAAGGATCTCTCCAAACTGGGGGAATGGGCCGCAAAATGGCAAATGTTTTTTAATGTAGCCAAATGTAAAGTAATGCATATTGGGGCAAAAATCAAAACTTTATCTATCAACTCATGGGCTCTGAGTTATCCATGACAGATCAGGAAAGAGATCTTGGTGTGTTGGTGGACAGCTCCATGAGGGTGACTCTCCAATGTGTGGCAGCGGTGAAGAATGCCAATTCCATGCTAAGGATTATCAAAAAGGGGATTGAAAATAAAACAGCCAACATTATAATGCCATTATACAAAACAATAGTAAGGCCGCGCCTGGAGTATTGTGTACAATTCTGGTCACTGCATCTCAAGCAAGACATAGTGGAACTGGAAAAGATGCAGAAGAGAGTGACTAAAATGATTATTGGGCTGCGGCACCTCCCTTATGAGGAAAGGCTAAAACATTTGGGCCTCTTTAGTCTGGAAAAAAGGCGCCTGAGAGGGGATATGATTGAGACGTACAAAATAATGCACGGCATGAGTAAAGTGGATATAGGGAAGCTCTTCTCGCTCTCACAGAATACCAGAACTAGGGGACATTCACTCAAATTGAGGGCTGGGAGAGTAAGAACAGACAAAAGAAAATATTTTTCACCCAGCACGTTGTTAGCCTATGGAACTCCCTGCCACAGGATGTGGTGATGGCATCTGGCCTGGATGCCTTCCAAAGGGGATTGGACAGATTCCTGGAGGAAAAGTCCATCACAGGTTACAAACCTTGATGGAGATGTGTAATCTCCAGACTTAAAACCGGGGCCCTCAAGGGCCAGATGCAGGGGAGTGGTATCAGGAGACAGATATCTAGTCTCCTGCGCTCCCAAACGCATCTGGTGGAGCCGCTGTGAGATACAGGAAGCTGGACTAGATGGGCCTTTGGCCGGATCCATCATGACTCTTCTTAGGTTCTTATGTTCTTAAAGGATTTCTTAAAGGATTTCTTGTTCGTTTCGTTTCGTTCTAAATTGACTGAGGTTCGTTATTTGTTTCGTTACATATTGAAATGAATAATGAATAATGATATGAACTAAAAGTTCATTTCGTGACCATCTCTAAATGGTACCCTGCCAGCAAATGAAGTCCAGAATCTGTATTTCTGGGTTGCTTGGTTGTAATGTTTATAATCACACTCTCCACCCACCACCAAAAAAAGCACAGATCGGTTTCATTACATTTCTTGCAATGGTTTGACATTGGTTTTGAAAAGCCCACACTGAGATTATTTCCAAGCGGGCACACAGTTTTGGCAAACACGGACATTATTGCAACTGGTGTCCTATGATTGATAATTGCTGCCTCTAAAATTCTACGTAGCCTTTGCATTTTTGGGATGGCTTTTCCTCTCTGCTCGAAATGCTGCGTCATAAAATTTGGAGATGTCTGAACAGTTAAGTCTGAAAACCCGGATGTACAAAATAGGCTTTTTTGAAAAAAAAAAAACTGTTCAAATGCAAACCAAATTAATTTCCTCCCTCAGTTTTAAGCAAGGAGTTTCTCCTATTGATCTATTCCTGAACAAACACAACAATAATACAATGATGCACTGTAGTTCTCTCTTGATTTTATAAGCCAGTTCAATACTTGAACATGTCTTAATTGTACTGGACGATATATTATCCCTCATTACTGTAAGCCGCTTTGGGTCCTTTTACAAGGAGAGAGGTGGGGTAAAAATACTCTTAAATAAATAAATAAATAAATAAATAAATAAATAAATAAATAAATAAACCATTTAATCATGGTAGGGGATAATGGGAACTGTAGCCCAATATATCTGGCATGATGCATCCCCTTGTACCATTTTTGCTGGATGTGGCCAGAAAAACATCAACTTGCTTGCATACAGGAAGAAAACTCTCAGTGATGGAAGCAGCGATACTGGAAAGCAGGGACTCACATGCTTCTAAACACAAACACACTTACACAGGTGCGAGCGTGCCGCGCGCACACACACACACACACACACACACGGCGCCCAAAGGCTATGTCCGCCCACGTAGGTGGTCAGAACAATGACAAGCACAAATAGGAACAGCGAAGAAATGAGTCGCGGAATGGAATTCAATTTCTCAACCCCGCTCCTGGAGAAGGGCATGACAAATAGAACAGAAGAGGGAACACAATGAAACGGAATATAATGTATTTTGCTGTACTCCTCCAGGGTTGTAAAAATGTATTTTTCTGCAATACCTCTTCCTCTTCCACTGACAAGTGTGTCACCGCTGCCTTCTTCCCTGCCTAAATCGTTTAGCTCCGCGCTCCCTGCGTCGCTCCGCGAAAGTCCCAGGCGGCACAATTTAAAACCTGGGGATGCAGGTGGGAATAGGTGTGTGAAGGAGCCTTCCAGAAGGTCCAAGTCATAAACAGCTGGGGTCCCCGATGCAAGAGGCCATCTCCCTGCCGTCTCAAAAGACATGGGGGACCCCCACACACACACCCTTCGAGCAGTGATTTGGGTCCCTCCAAGGGGCACGCCACCTCCCAAATAAACGTCTCAGCCAGGATGGCAGGGCAGACCAGGGTAGGAGGGTTAGCTTTTGCAAACAGACTGTGTCTAAATCATTAGTGGCATGGACTACTGCAGACCAAGAGGCACTGGATGACCCAAATTCCTTTTGGGTCCATAATACTATCATTCCTTATTCTCAAATACTTGAACGTGTCTTAATTGTAGTGGACTATATACTGTTCCTCATTACTAGAGATGGGCACGAAATGAAAAAAAATTCATTCCGTTATTCATTATTCATTTCGTTACATAACAAAACGAATAACGAAAATTGTGATTAAATTGGAATGAACCGAACAGAACCACGAAAATTAGGTTTGTTACATTTCGTTTTCGTTAACGGTGACGCGCAATGAAATGAGCTGTTAAAAAAACATTTAAATGTTAAAAAAACATATCCGTAAAAACCCGGCGATAATTATTTATTCTGCCTGGTAATACCTATCAGGGGGATGGGGTCCTTAAAACATGCATTTATGCCTTTTTTCAGATTGCTGTATTTTTTTCCTTTAAGGGGAGTTAGGGGACATCGACCCAAAATGGCTCCCAGATGCCTAATATTGATTTCTTGGGTATTAAAACGTCCTGGACATCCGTAAAAATGCAGCAATAATTATTTGAAATTATTATCTACCAGGGGGTTGGGGTCCTTAAAACGTTTGTTTTTGTCTTTCTCCCATCGCGATGTATTTTTTCTTTTCCCTTTAAGGATGACACAAAATGGATTCCAGCCACAAAATTGATGCAAGCCATGTGATGGGATCATGTAAATTCTTGGACAATTTCAACCAATAGCATGCCCAGGTTGCAGACTGGGTAGGTGTGGCAGCCACAGAGGGCATAAAAAGCTTTGGCAGCCCCCGTCCTCCTTGCAGTCTGTGGTGGGAATTAGGGTGGGATTGCTGTCTCTGCGACTTGTTACTTTAGGCCAGCCAGGCAGGTGTGTGTCTCTGTGTTCCTGCTGGCTGCAGCCTGGCTCTTAGGGGAGAGAAAAAAGAGATTTCTCTTGCAGCCTTCCTGTGTGTGTGCATACCTCTCGGTGAGTACCCTCACCTGCCCCACAGTGCAGTCACTCTGCGGCTGCCTTGTGCCCTGGGCAACGCCTGCCGCTGCCTTTGCAGCCTCTCTGCATACCTAGTCTATACTGTCTCTCTGCCAGCATCAATTTTTAAGGGTTTTCCCTCTGATCTGGAACGTTGGGGGACGCCCGTGTGCGGAAATGCTTTAAATCAAGCAAAAAACAGGTAAAAATGAAAAATGAACAACTAAAAAACGAAATGAATTTTTTTTCAAAAAAATTCATGAAAACCAAAATTGAACCGAAATGGGACCACAACGAAAAACTGAAATGTCATTTTTTCGATTCGTGCCCATCTCTACTCATTACTGTAAGCCGCCATGGGTCCTTTTCCAAGGAGAAAGATGGGGTAAAAATACTTTAAAATAACAAATATAGTGGACCCTTGTACAGTATAATAAATGGTTTGTATAACATAAAATCTGTACAACATAAAAATTTCCAGAGATAGGGAAAATTTGCTTACCAGAATCGTCTATAGGGAGAATCCGTACAGCATAAAAATGGTTGTGATTAGGGATTACTCTGTTTTCAATGCATTCCAATGGGAAATTTGTATAAAGGAAATTTTGCTTAACATAATTTCATTTGGAACAAATTAATTTGAGGCTTAGTGTGATGTGTGAGTGAGCTGTATAGTTTATTTAAAGGAAAGCAAAGTGTTCTGCTTATATACTGCCCCATACCACTTCAAGTAGTCTCTGGGCGGTTTACAATTTTAATTACAGTGTGCAGGCTACACATTGCCCCCCCCCCCGCAAGCTGGGCACTCATTTTACCGACCTCGGAAGGATGGAAGGCTGAGTGAACCTTGAGCCTGCTACCTGGGATTGAACCCCAGGTCATGAGCACATTTTTAGCTGCAGGACAGGTATTTAACCACTGGTCCACGGGGCTCTTTAGTATTCTTTTATACAAGGAACCACTGTAATAATAATGATCTTCTACCCTAATCCAAAAGCAACCATAGCTGCTCAGAGGAAGAGGATGTTGGGAGGGATGTTATTTGACCAGATGTTTATCCCTCTGTGCAGCTGATGGGGCTTCTGTCTTCTGTCAGTGGCCACCGAAGCTAAAAGCAATCTCACCTGGGGAAAAGTAACAACAGAGGAGAAACAGCTTCAGCTGGAAATAATAGGCACAGCGGCTTGGGCCGAACAAATCACAGGAAGAGGAAGAACGGGGCTGCTGACGTTTTTCTGCTCAACGGCAACAATTCCCAGTGGACTGATCATGAATGGCAGGCATGCTTCCATTAAAAAAAAAAAAAAACACCTGACTTTTCTCCCGCATTCTGCATCTGTAGGAGACGTCGGGCCAGATCCACAGCTCCATCTTTCCAACCAGGACCGAGTTTTCCCCTCCCTGAGTGTGACGCCCAGCACCCTGAAATTAGTATCTGTGGTCAAGATGCACGAGTGCCTTGCAAACATCATTCCGCTCTACCCCATCTTTCCTCCATGTGTAGTACAGTAGTCCTCCCCTGCCACAATATATTATGGTCTCAGTATATTGCAGTTTTTTCTTGAGAGAAGCAGGCTTGCAAAGAGAGGTTTTTAACCCCCTCCTGCCACCTCAGTAAACAGGCCTGGGGCTGCTCCTGCAGGCTGTGTTTGCAAAGAGAGGATTTTAACCAAAGCCTAACACCTCATCAAACTGACCTTGAGCTGCTCAGCTGATGTTTCCAACAAGAAGTTTTTAACCCCCTTCTGACACCTCAGCAAACAGACCTTGAGCTCCTGGCAGCAAGGTCTGCTGAGGTGTCAGGTGGGGGTTTAAAGCCTCTCTTTGGAAACGCAGCTACCAGGAGCAACCCAAGGTCAGTTTACTAAGGCGTCTGCCTTTCACGGATTTTCCTTTATTGTGGGTAGACCAGGCACCAAATTCCCGCAATAAACAGGGGAGTACTGTACAGGTTCAACATGGCACGGTTCCCCTCTCTCCCATCCCCCTTTTATGACAATCCTGCCACGTGGACCAGGCTGAAAGAGTACAGCTGGCCCAAGTACTCAGCCAGTACCTTTCATGCCCAAGGGGGAGATTTGAACCCAAGACTTGCGAGCTTGAGTCTCACCTTCTAACCACTACTCCACTCTGGTTGCAAGCCGTCCGGAAGTCCTGGTAAAAGAGAACCTGAACTTAAGAAGGCATAGGAAAGATCCTCACATTTCACGCGTTCCCAGCACTCACAGACTGCAAGTGGGCTGTTTCTGAATCATTAGCGGAATCAACTGCTGCTACCACCAAGGGGCAAGGGGTGACCCAAACCCATCTTGGTTCTGCAATACTAGGATGATCGAAGACCCTCACCACAAGCAAGCATAGCTCCTCAGAACCATGGGTGGCTGAGGAGCAGCAGCAGCAAACAGTTGCCACCCGGAAAAAAAGATCAATCTCAAAGGATTCAAAAGAGAGAGAGAAAAGGAAAAGGTAACCATGTGAAAAGAACCCCCCCCCAAAAAAAAAAACAGGGCTGGTTTGAAGATACCACTAGAGGAACTTGCAGCAAGTTATACGTTGAATAAAACAAGATGAGATCAGATGAGACACATTTATTTGCATTAGTCATGGCCTTATCAAAGAGCTAGGGGTCGTGGTGGCTCAGTGGACTAAGGCTCAGAAAACAGTTGGCTGCAAAGTCGGCAGCTCGGCGGTTCGAATCCCGGGTGCCACGCAGCAGAGTGAGCTCCCGCTGATCACCCCAGCTCCTGCCAACCTAGCAGTTCGAAAGCATGTAAAATGCAAGTAGATAAATAGGCACCACCGTAAAAAGCGGGAAGGTAAAACAGTGTTTCCTTGCAGCCCTGCTGGGCATGTGGCCATGGACATGTACAACACTGGCTCGTCGGGTTGAATATGGAGATGAGCACTGGCCCTAGAGCAGGGGTGCCCAAACATTTTGTAAGGAGGGCCAGATTTGGTGGCTGAGAATTTGTCAGGGGCCGGTTGCTCCCCACCCCTGCCACCCCACTGCAAGCCCCACCCACTTTCTTTAAAAAAACATGGGGTGAAGGAGTGGGAGGGAGGGGCAGGCCAGCCAGCCGCGGCCCACTCAGAATGGCCTGACGGGCCGGATTTGCCCCCCCTCCCGGGCCGGACTTTGGGCAGGTCTGCCCTAGAGTCAAATACAACTAGCATGCATGTGCAGGGGGAACCTTTACCTTTTTTAAAAAAACCAAAGAGATAGATAAGTAGACATGATATCTCCCCATCAGAGATAGTCCTTGGCCCCTAACTTTGTGCATCTGAAGGCACCACCACCACCACCACCCATGGAATGCAGGCAAACACCCCAGCACTGCCAAAGGGAGTGAAAGGACCATTTGGCAAAGGTTCTAGAGGTCCCCTGGGTTCTTCAGCAGGAAGCAGCAGGGCCTGCGAGGGCACCTGCAGGGCAAGAGGAAGGTTCCTCCTGGAAGCCACTGTGAGCAGCACGAGGCTGGGATTTCACATGTGGACCCTCCCTTCCTTGGTGGATCTTCTTAAAAAGAAAGAAAGAAAGAAAGCCCAAATTATGCCTGATGAATTGAATCTGCCAAGCAATTCTGATTGCAACCATTTCTGTCTTTATTTTTCCACCAGGCGGGCTTGTCTTGGTGGTTTCTCCTTTGCCGATTCCGTTTGGCCGCTGGGCTTTTAGAAACCGGCAGTAATCACTTATCCCAGGCGCAGGAAGGCTTTTAATCAAGGATGAGTGGGATCTGTTTGCTTCCTTCCATTCCCTCCCTCCCTCCCCGCCCCCGCCGACCACCACTGCCTTCTTTTATATTTTTCTCCCTCTTCTTCCCAAGACCTCTTCAAGAGAAGATTGATGGGGAAGGAGCAGAGAGCTCTGAGCTTGATGAAGGGTGGCAGCCTAGGCCAAAATTAATTCCTATCCTAAATGATACTTAATAAATCAGTTATGGGCCACAGACTCACGGGCTCCGGTGGGCAGCCCGTTCTGCTGACATCTGTAATCGAATTATCCAAGGAGGGTCTCTTATTAGGCGGATGAGATCAGGGGATACAGGCTGGCCAAGTGAAGGCCATCAGCAAAGGCCATTTGGGGTTGCTAGCACAGTGTGAGAGAAGCGTAGGTGCCCCTTTTGGCCCAACAGTGCCAGGACTCGACAGCCTACCCAGATCCATGCCTTTTCCCCTTTTCGACAGCCTGTCAACAAACACAACGAAAAGCAACGCGACAGTCCACTGCAAAAATCCAATGAGCAAAATCCAAAACAATGGCTGGGCGACGCTTTTCCTGGACCACTGGAATAGAGCAAACCGGGAAGCCTCTGAGCCCCACAAGACTCTTTATCAGCCTCACCGCTGAAGAAAGCAGGGTTCTGGGTTGGAGGCAAGACAAAATATCATCCCAACTAAACGTTCACGGCCCTGAGGCCTGAATGACAAGGTTCGTCTTCCTCTTTTGGTCCTTCAATCTCCGTCCTGTACCAACAGCCAAGCCTTAAAAGGTGGGACAGTTTCCCTGCCAGACTTCCTAACATCTCCACCTGCAGGATCTTTGAGCACATCCGATCTCGACTGATGTAGGAAGCAAAGCAGTGTCGGCCCTGGTTAGGATTCGGATGGGCACCACCACCAGGAAATACCAGGTGCTGTAGGCGCCTGGAGGAGGAACTGGCAAGCCACTTCAGTATTCCTGCCAAGAAAAACTCCATGGACATGGGGTCACAGAGAGTCAGAGCTGCCTAGATGCCCTGAGCACATCCGATCTCACCTGATTTTGGAAGCTAAGCAGGGTCGGCCCTGGCTAGTACTTGGATGGGAGACCACCAGGGAATACCAGGTGCTGTAGGCACCTGGAGTAGGAACTGGCAAGCCACTTCAGTATTCCTGCCAAGAAAAACTCCATGGACATGGGGTCACAGAGAGTCAGAGCTGCCTAGATGCCCTGAGCACATCCGATCTCGCCTGATTTTGGAAGCTAAGCAGGGTCGGCCCTGGCTAGTACTTGGATGGGAGACCACCAGGGAAGACCAGGTGCTGTAGGCACCTGGAGTAGGAACTGGTAAACCACTCCAGTACTCCTGCCAAGAAAACTCCATGGACATGGGGTCACGAAGAGTCGGCCACGGCTGTAATGATACAACAACAACAACAACAACAACAACAACAACAACAACAACAACAAC
>JAHTLZ010000332.1:182817-198312 GCA_023846285.1 Phrynocephalus versicolor
TTCGAACTCGGATTGACCCCACAAGGACGTGAGGTTCCCTTCCTTCGAACTCGGATTGACCCCACAAGGATGTGTGGTTACGTTCCTTCGAACTCGGATTGACCCCACAAGGACGTGAGGTTCCCTTCCTTCGAAATGGTCTCCAGTGGGGCCGCAAACTGCAGCGAAAGGGACGTGAAGGATCAGCCCTAGATGGAGGTTGTGCGCCTCTCAGGGTGGCCAGAAGCGAGTGTGGCAGCCATTGGGAGGATCATGTGCTGTAGTGCTGGTATCATGTCCCGGACACAGCACTTTTCAAAACAAACAAACCAGCGAGGAAACAACTCTGCCTTGCAAGTCACTTCTTTCACTTCCAGGTACCCATACCTGAATGAAAGAAGGTGAGAGACAGGCTTTGACAGGGAGACTGCTGAACGAGAACATGTCAGGAGATTCACACCCACCCCACAGGGCTTGAACAGAGGCAAAGGCTGTTCTGATGACCAGGTCATCTGTGGAATGGGGGATATGATTGAGACGTACAAAATAATGCAGGGCATGAATCAAGTGGATAGAGGGAAGCTCTTCTCCCTCTCCCAAAATACCACAACTAGGGACATACATTCAAATTGAGGGCTGGGAGAGTGAGAACAGACAAAACGATTTTTTTTACCCAGTGTGTTGTTAGTCTGTGGAACTCCCTGCTATAGGATGTGGCAATGGCCTCTGGCCCGGATGCCTTCAAAAGGGGATCGGACAGATTCCTGGAGGAAACGTCCATCACAGGTGACAAACCATGATGGAGATGTTTCATCTACAGGCTTAAAACCAGGGTACTTCAAGGGCCAGATGCAGGGGAGTGGTATCAGGAGACAGAGATCTAGTCTTGTGTGCTCCCAGAGGCATCTGGTGGGGCCACTGTGAGATACAGGAAGCTGGACTAGATGGGCCATTGGCCTGATCCAGCATGGTTCTTCTTATGTTCTTATGTTCTTAATTTCCTTTTTGCAGCTGAGAACAGAATTTCAAAGGTTCTCCAGCACCAGCACCAGCCCAGTTGGGTGAGGCAACGAGAGCGTTTGTGCAATTTTGCACACCAGTTCTTTTTTTGCAAAAACAAACAAGCAAGCAAAGGCAACAACATTCACACTGTCTTCCATTTCCCCCTGCCTCTGTTTAGTCATCTGACTGCAGAGCCCGATGCTGGAAGTTCGATTCTCTCCTGAGTCTCCTGGACAGGGGCCGATAAAACCTCTTCATGTACATGAAGGGAACAATAACAAAACAGAAAACCTGAGCGGACATTTCAGAGTATGTCGGTCAGTCCTTAGGGGGCAACTGCCGTTCTTACCCAGGAAGACCAGGGGGGCAACGTATGTCTTAATTTATTTCTCTCGCCCTTCTCTTCCGCCTAAGAAACGCACGAAGCATGAAAGAAGCTTTATCGCCCACACCAAATGTGAATTGTGTTCAGAATTAGAACCGGCTGATGTAAAAGCAATAAAACTCACAGAGAAGCACTGAACGCAAGGGTGCTATTACACACTAAATGCCTGCTAGAATCTCTGTTGCAATCGTCAACATCCTCCTCCTTCTGTACTCATCATCATCTTTTTCACAGCCCATCTGAACGCAGGCACTCCGCAAGCCCAGCCATTCATGCTACCAAGGGAACAGCAACCATGGGGTATCTTCCCATTCAATCTCTCCTGGAGAAAGAGAGGAGGCAGGAAGGAATCTGGAATGGACCTCACCAGTTGGGATAGGGTGGAAAGGGCTGAGGAATGTGCTTAAGCCCGGAGGCAAAGAGATGGCAAGGACTAGGAACGGGCACAAAACGAAAAACGAAATGCTGTTTTGTCGTTTCGTTACCTAACAAAGCAAAATGGAACAAAACGATGAAGCAGCATTTTGTCACACAGGAAACGAAATGGCTGTTTTTCCCTTGAAACGAACCGTTTCGTTCCATCTGTAAAATGGTGGCTCATCTGTGGGTGTCCCGCCGCTGCCGCTGCCACTGAGACCACCCAGCCAGGCTGGAGAGGGTGAGTGGTTGGCAGGCCACCCTAGGCTGGCCACCAGAGCCTCCACTTCTGACACCAGAGCTGCTGCCGCTGCCACCGCAGCATGTGAGGGCGAGTGGCCCGCAGGCCTGCCTAGGCCCGCCGCTGCCAGAGTTTCTACGGCTGCAGCTGGAGCCATGCCAGCCAGCTGGGCAGGCTGGCCTAGGGACCCCCGCTGCCGGAGTCACCACCAGCCAGCTGAGCAGGCCAGCCTGGGGGCCCCAGCCACCACCGGAGTCGCCGCCAGCCAGCTGGACAGGCCAGCCAAGCGCCCCTCCCTCCGTGCCACCGCCAGAGCCTTTGGAGACGCTTCCGTAGGTAACGAAACATTTCGTTTCGTGCAAACAAATTTTGTAAAAATGTGTATGAGATAATAATAATAACCTTTATTGTCATTGTACAACCAGTGTACAATGAAATTGGCTCGGCTCCCTCCCTCCCCCCCCCCCAGCACCATCCCACTAAAAAGCCATTCAGTCTGATATCACACTGTGTGCTGGCTGCACAACTCGCCAGCCCCACGAGTCTATCACGAGTTGTCCCGTCCCGTTTAACAGTCGAACAGCCCACGGATAAAAACTGGTTTTTAGCCTGTTGGTACGGCTTGCTATGCTTCTGTATCTTCTACAGAAACGAAACGAAATGTGGGGGGGGGGCACTGCAACAGAACGAAATGAAACGTTTTTCAGTTTCATGTCCATCCCTCCCAAGGACGAGCGCACAAGTGGCATAAGAGTTCGGTCAGATGGCCATGCCCTGTTCTCATGCTCACAGGGCGAGGGCATGATAATGAGTTCCCAGCCTGTGGGAGTAACGGTGCCAACTTGCAGGCGAGGCAAACTCGTGGCTCCTCCGGTGTTGCTCAGATGTAACTCCCGCTCAGGGTGGGAGCAACCATGTCAGTAGAGATGGGCACAAAATGAGCGATTTTTCGTTTTTGTTTTGTTTTTTCGTTTCTTTACGTAACGAAACAAAAAATGAATTTTTACCCCAAAATGAAACGAAACGACCCGAAACACGAAAAAAATTGTCGACCGCTTCGTTTTCGTTACAGCAAATACATTGAATTGTGCTAAATGGTAACGAAACACCATTTTTTCGTTTTCATTTTCATTTTTTCGGGTCATTATGTAACGAAACGAAAATGAATTTTTTTGCAAAAAAACTCACGAAAACGGAAACGAACTGAAACGGACCCCTAAACGACCAAACGACAAACGAAACACCTTTTTTTTTTTTTAGTTGTGCCCACCTCTACATGTCAGTGCTGGCAGAATCACAGGTGCCTCTTGCGGAGGCTTGCAGGAGAGAGGTGATGGGCAGTGAAGTGGTGCAGCTGGAGGCTCTGGAGGGCAGTACATGCAGGCTCTCTCAGCAACACAAGATGTTCTGCTGGCTCTTTGCTTTGGCCTTTCACTCCTCTGCGCCTAAGAGCCAGGTTCCTGCCTTGCTCCTGAAGAGTCCTGTGTGCTCCCGTGGTGCCTGTCTTCTTTATATATGGTCCCAGCCACCTTAGAAACACAAGAATAGCCTTGCTGGAAGAGGCCACAGCCCATCCAGTCCAGCATGCTGTCTCACACAGCGGTGGCTCACCAGTTGCTCCAGGGTATTCCCAAGCAGATGTCTTCACCTGCTTACGATTCCTCGCAAATAGCATTGAGAGAGATCCTGCCTCTCTCTCCAACCGGGAGGTTGTCCTTAGGCATCCATCATGATAGCCATGGATACCCTTGTTCTCCATGAACTTGTCCAATCCTTTCTTAAAGCTGTCAAGGCTGACCGCTGTCACCACTTCTTCTTCATCTTGATCCTGAAGAGTCCTGTGTGTTTCAGTGGTGCCTGTCTTGTTTGTAAAGCAAAAGCAAAGTGTTCTGCTTATATACCTCCCCATAGCACTTCAAGTACTCTCTGGGTGGTTTTTGCAATTTAATTATTCAGGCTACACATTGCTCCCCCCCCCAGCAATCTGGGTACTCGTTTTACTGACCTCGGAAGGATGAAAGGCTCAGTCAACCATGAGCCAGCTACCGGGGATTGAACCCTAGGTCGTGAGCACAGTTATACCTGCAGGACAGGCATTTAACCAGTCCACCCACTGAATATGTTCCTGCCTCATTCCTGAAGGTTCCTGCGTGCTCCAGTGGGGTCTGCCTAGCTTCTACACATTCCTGCCTGCTCCAGTCATTTCAGTCCTTCCTCAGCACACTTCAGTTGCTCTTGCTTCTATGACCTGCCCCAACGCCCTGGTTCGGGCATCTTGCCTGTTCTGGCTCACTACCCATGCCGGCCCTGATACTCCCAATTGTCTCTCACCGCTGGCTTTGCCGGATGGGGACTGGTGATGTGATTGGTTGCCCAACCAACATCTGGAGGGCTACACACTTCCTCATCCCTGTTTTAGAGGGCGAAAGACTGCCTATTTATTTATTTATTTATTTATTTATTTATTTATTTATTTATTTATTTATTTATTTATTTATTTATTTCATTTTTATGCCACACCATCTTCCATCAGGGACTCTGGGTGGTTTACAGGATAAAAAACTATCAAGATAAAAAATAACAATATGAGCGAAAGAGGGGGAAATTCCTCAGCAAGATGCAGCAAACACATACAAAAAAGAGTGGGGATAAATAAATTAAATTAGATCAAATTAAATTAAAGGTTGCCACATGCCTCCTTAAAAAGCATAGTTTTCAAAGCCTTTTTGAAGGCGAGCAGGGACTGTGGAAGGCACAGCTCACTTGGAAGATGGTTCCACAACGAAGGGCCCACAACCGAGAAGGCGTGGCCGTGGGTAGCCGACCACCCCGCCTCCCTAGGAGTGGCCACCCTAAGTGAGTGCGCCTGCGACATTTGCGTGAGCCTGGCCTCAGTTGACCTCTGGGAGATACGCTCCGACAGGATTCAGGTATGCAACGTGGTATTGTAACTCCTTATCAGCTAGTGTCACTTGCCTAGTTTGGCCAGCATATTCAAAATCTCAAACTCCATGCTGAAGCAGCAGCAGCAGCAGCATGGGACGGGGAACAGGGGGCAGACTGGAAGTGGGTTCCGCATGTGCTTAGGTTTCAGAGAGATCGCCTTAATAGCAACATGAGTTCCAGCAGGACCTCAGAGTGTGGAGACTCATTGTGTGATACATCACGAGAGAGGCATGTTTTGGGGTTGGAAGCAAGAGAAAGGGGAACTTGCATGCAGAAAGCGAGCAGATCAGGAGAAGGGGAATGATTTTTGCTCTCTGCTTGAGGTGCTAGCTCTCCACAGGCAGGGATGTCCTCACCTCCTTCTCCGGCACCGCGGTTGCTGTGCTACCGCAGATGGCTCTCTCTCCTGAATCTGTGACAAGCTCTAGTTGTCAGCTGTGCCAATTCCTGACACCCTCCATCCCTCACCCCACTCACATTTGCCCAGAATTAATCAAGCCCAATGACTCCCTCTCACTTCAGAAGCCCTGGCAACACACCTAAACTGTCACCATGAGAAGGCAATTTAGAAAGCTGATGGGTTTTCCCATAAAGGACTAATGACATTAAACTAATCTCTAAAAATCAGGCACAGCAAGAGGGAGGGAGGGAGGGAGGGAGGAAGCAGGAAAGCTTTTGATGTCACAGCAGGGATGAAAAAAAAAATCATGCCGTAGCCCTCTTTGCCTGGATGCTCTTGTCCCGCCGCTCACCCCGGCTGAAGAAGACCCTGTCCAGGACTTCAAGAAGACCCTGTCCGGGCCATCCCTGCCATCCCACACCAAAAGATCCCCAAGCTTCTGAGAAGAGCCGCATGCTGGCCTCTGATCCTCGCAGGGTGGTCTCCCAGGTTCTGGAGCTGGGTGAACATGGTGGGCAGGAGGACTCCATCCCATACCCTACCCTAGGGATGTCCAATCTTCGGCCCTCCAGATGTTTTTGGACCACAACTCCCACGGTTCTTTGACATTGGCAATACAGGCTTGGAATTCTGGGAGTTGTGGTCCAAAACATCAGGAGGGCCAAAGTTTGGAAATGCATGCCCTACCCATCTGAGGCACAAGCTGGCCAACTTCCGTTGTGCCAGAGTTCCACAAGACCTCCCAAATTCTAGCATCTGGACTTTGGGGGTTCTCCATGGTAGTTCAGGGGAGGTATCCTGAGCAGCGCAGTGGATCAACAGATGAACGAGGACTCAGGAGACCCATGTTTTATTTCCTGGATTGCCATGGAAACTGACTTGGGACATAGAGCTGGCACAAACCCTCCTTACGGTATTGCTCTGACCATGAAAACCCTATTTAGGGCCACGATAAATCCGTTCTGACTTGACGGCACAAGACAACAACACATATCCACCACAAGGCCAAGCAGTTCTCCAGGAGAGAGCGACAAGTACTTCCCCAGACTTTAAATCCCAGGATTACTTATGACCCTTTGACATATTAAGCCTGACAAATGTCTGCGACAGCACAGCACAGACAACAGAGAGAGAGAGAGAGAGTGTGTGTGTGTCTGTGGGGCTCTGAACCACCGAGTCAAGCTTTCCTTTCCAATTTTTCCAAGGGCAGTCAGGGAACAGAGTTGGGGCTTGGGGATTTCTCTGGCCTACAAAGACCATGATTCTCCATCCTGGGAGTTCGCCATCAACTTAAGGCCCCATCAGCATGATGCACCTGGGAGACTGGCCTCAATGAGAAGGATTTGAGGCGCTGCTTGGTCCAGCAGCTTTAGCTCCTTATGAGCTTCCTGCCTCAGTGCAAGCTGCGAATTTTCAGAGCTTGGGAGCAGCTGGGCCTAGTTAATATACAGTGTAGAGATGGGCACGACTCAGCGAAATGTTCGTTTTTGTTTTCGTTTTTTCATTTCATTTCGTAACGAAAACAAAAACAAAAAAAAATTTCAGAAGCAAAACGACAATGGAAACGAAACGAAAAATTTTGCTGTGTTTTTCGTTTTCGTTACGGCAGACACATTGCATTGAAAAGAATACCAATGAAACGAAAAATTTTCATTTTTGTTTTTGTTTTTCATTTCATTTCGTAACGAAAACGAAAAATGTGCAAAAAAACCCGAAAAACAAAAACGAACCAAAATGCACCCCTAAACGACAAATGACAAACGAAAAATTATTTTTTTTGAGTTGTGCCCATCTCTAATACAGTGGTACCTCTGATAACGAATTTAATTCGTTCTCAGAGGCAATTTGTTATTCGAAAAAACTGTTATCCGAAACATGGTTTCCCATTGAAATGAATGGGAAACCGATCAATCTGTTCCAGAGATCCGAAAAAAGGCAAAAAAGTGTGTGTGGGGGGGGGTACAGACCTCTTTATAAAATGCACTTTAAAGGCTTGCAATGCTGGAACACTCTCCAGAACATCCCCCTGCAGGGCAATGCAAACATGGACAAGAGAAACCAGCAAGACTGCCCCAGCCTGTTCCCACCCAAAGTGCAATGGGGGAAAACTGCAAACAAACAAACATAAGCAGGAAGAAAAATCCAGCCCATTTTTGCCTGCAGAGCAATGAAAAAAGGCTGCAAACACAGAGCAATGAAACCAGCAAGACTACCCCAGCCTCTTCCAGTCAAAAATGTGAAGAAAAGCAGTGCAAAGAGTAACGCACTCTACGTGGGGTTGCCCTTGACCCTGGTCCGGAGGCTCCAACGGGTACAAAATGTGGCGGCCAGACTGGTGGTGGGTGCTCATAAATATGACCACATCACCCCAGTTCTGGCTCGCCTGCATTGGCTGCCTGTGGCCCTCCGGATTAGGTTCAAGGTCCTGGTTTTGGTTTTCAAAACCCTCCATGGCCTGGGCCCTGAATACCTGTCGGAGCGTATCTCCCAGAGATCAACAGAGGCCAGGCCCACGCGGATGTCGCAGGTGTGCTCGGTTAGGGTGGCCACGCCAAGGGAGGTGCGGAAGTCGGCAACGCGTAGCCGCGCCTTCTCGGTTGTTGGCCCTTCACTATGGAATCAACTACCGAGTGAGTTGCGCCTTGCATCGTCCCTGCCCACCTTCAAAAAGGCTTTAAAAACTATGCTTTTTAAAGAGGCTTATGGTGACCTTATTTCTGGTTAATTCCCCCCCCCACTGCCTGCCGCTGCATGTCGAGGGGTTTCCCCCTGGCCTGCTACTTTTGCTGCCCCTTCATTGATGGTTTTATAGATGCTTTATTGTTTTATTGTTTTATCATTTTTTTAAATTGTAAACCGCCTAGAGTCCCATTGGGAAATAGGCGGTATAAACGTGCAATAAATAAATAAATAAATAAATAAATAAATAAATAAATAAATAAACTTAGCTTCCTATCGTATTAAGTTCGAAAGGTGCAAATCCCTCAGCAAAACATGTCCAGAATGGCTCCAAAACACCATGGAAAGATGCTCTAACTCCTCCCACCCCTCCACAAACTATGCATCCTGCAATGCATGCAGGGCACACATTTTTTGCAAGGCATTATGAAACATTTGTTATCTGAGGCAGCCCATAGGGAACATTTGCTATCCGAGGCAGCCCTATACCTGGAAATTTCCATTTGTTATCCGAAAAATTTGTTATGCGAGGCATTCTTTATCCAAGGTATTACTGTATTATTATTTTTATTTATTTATTAGATTTATCCCCCACCCATCTGGTCAGCTTCAAAGCCTTCTAATGCAGGTTTGTCTCCCAGACGAACCACACAGACGTATGGGTAAGGTGATTGTCAGGTAGCCAGAACTATGAAGAACGATGGTATATGTCGTCTAGAATCTCCGATAATCCCATTCCTATCCATAAGCATTCACTCGAATGCCTCTCAAAAGCCTTGTGTTAAAATATCCACTGCCGAGGCAATCCCCAAACTCCGGGAAGTGATCTCCTTTGAAATGTTGCTTTAAGGCAACAATACCCAAGCAGCAATTTTCTAGGCAGGTGAGTTCACAATTCACTGCAACACAAAGGGCTGCCTTTCTCCTTTTGCGTGTTCAAGGATCTCGGGCAGGCTCCATTGTTAGGACACATTATTGTCCCCGGACTGGAATATAAGCCAAAGGAAGCAATAAAGCCGGCCTCACAGCCCTCTTTTTTCAAAGTTTAAAAAGAGAGAGCAGGGCAGTACAACTCGGCCAGACAAAAGGTCAACAAGATAGCAAAAGACATTTGAGAAGAAAGGAGACAGGGGGAGGCAGAATTGTGCCTTCTCCCCAGGAATGGTTGGCGTGACATCCTTAACCGCCACGGTACGAAAGAACTGTTTGCTACAAGGAGGCTTCACCCGTTGCGCTACCCACTTGGCCACCAGACTGGGGCAAGTTGGACGTTAGACAGGAATGAGTCCCTTATTTCAGGCCTGCTCAACAGGTAGCCAGCGGGCTACCAGTAGCCCGCGAAGGGTTCAAAAGTAGCCCGCCGGCCACCAATAAAAAAGTGAGGGGATAAGTTCCCCACCCCATCCTCACTCAATCCAAGGACCACCACTGCCCCAGCAAAGTTCTGGGTCTGCAAACCCACTGTCTCAGCCGAGCGGGGCAGTTCAAGGGCTATGGCATGGTCCCCTGTTTCCCACACACACACACACACACACTGGCCAGATGATTGAGCGGGTGCAAGGGAAGTGTGTGCATGGCCAGCCTTCCCATAGGAATGCATTGAAAATCAATCCATTCCAGAGGGAATGGATTTCAATGCATGCCTATGGGAAACTGCTGCTCTACTTACAGTTCTTTTTACCTACGAACATGTGCTTGGAATGGATAAATTTCGTAAGTAGAGGTATTAGTGTAGTAGCCCTCAGGCACTTTGGGCCAGAAAAAGTAGACCTCAGCCTGTTCAAAGTTGGACAGCTCTGCCTTATTTAATCTGTGTAAATAATAATGTTAAATGGTCGTTGTTTAACGTGTACCTTATGTCAATTGCATAACTGGTATTGTGACGTCTCACTGTTGTAAGCCACTCAGATTGGCCTTGCTGCTATTTGTGTGTGTGTGTGTGTGTGTGTGTGTGTGTAGAAATCTAATAAATAAACAAAACACCTTTCCCCTTCTCTGTGGTACAGCTTTCCTCTCCAGGAAATCCAGAAGGAATCTCCAGTGTCTTCCATTGTAGCACATGATGCCAAGCTATCCTGAGATTCCTGACCTTCAAAATGGCACCCATTTTCTTTTCTGCTTCTGTTTGGATGAGAACGCAGCCCTTTCGGGCCATACCAGACCTCTCCTCTGTCCCTGCCAGTCATGGGTCTGCTCTTTCCTCACCTCGGCCTTCCTCTTCCCTTGAATGTTGTGGCGTTTTGTGCCCTCCCCCCGCTTGTGCCTCTACGCACACATGTAGGGGCCCCATGGGCTGAGACTTCACACCAGTGGCCAGTCCCATTCTGTCGTTGCAAGAGACCCAGCAAACCCTCTGAGAAGGTCCCCATAGCCTTTTGGCTTCTCAGGAGGCTTTGACCTGATTTTTTTTTAAAGACCCAGGTTCTCTACAGGATCAGGACCTCATTCTCCAGCGACATCATTCCAGACTACACAAATCAACAGTTGTGCAAATAAACCATCCTGGTGGGCTGATTCATTTTCACTAATCATGTTATCTATTCCCCGACTCCCACCCCAAATGGACGGCAAATCCCACCATTTCTGCCCAGAGGTGCAGTCACAAGTCACACAGACACAGGCTGACCGCAATGAGGACCACCCCTTGCTGTGTGCATTGGGACGACTCAGAGCTTTCTGGGTAGGATCTGTCAACAAGTGCCGTGCCAATTTGTACGTATGGCTCCCCATCCATCTTTGCAGACCCCAGATCTTCTTACCCAACATTTATTTTGCCAGATCAGGAAGAGAGAAGAGGTAGCCTTGGAACACCAAGGGGAGGAATCCTCTCACACCCATCAAAAATGGGAAATGGATGCTACAGTCACTTCCAGGGATATTATTTTGTTAAGTTTAAACAAAAATCAGAGGGAATGCAAATTGGATCCCATAACTTTCAGCTGAAAATGCACCTCCCCTGCTGGAACATCCATCCATCCATCCATCTTTACCCCTCCTGTGAGCAGCCCCTGTCAGCAATATGGCTGTTGTGTTTTGAAGCTTCCTGGGAGTTTGCATGGGTAGCCCCACATAGGCTCTTTTCACACAACCCCTAAGATTCACTGGCCACTTAAATTCGGACCAGAGATCTTGGAGGTTCGTTCCTCTTCCTGCGTCCCCACGCCTCTGCACTTCCTTGCTCCTGTTTGTGTGAGGGGAGGGAGAAAAAAGGGGACAAAAGAATGCAGGCTCACCTCCATTTGCCGGTCCAAGCCTCCCCAAGCCCCATCGTTGTCCTCCCTTCTCTTAAAGGGGCGGGGGGGGGCAAAAAAAGAACAAACAGAAGCAAGGAGCACCCGGCAGTCACTACATTATATCCGCATCAGGAATTTTAATCTCCGGAGAGCAGGTACCTGAAAAGTGCGCTGGGACGCGCTTAGGTGGGCGTGGCCGCACTTAATTTTCTGTAAACTCCGGAGCTGGTGGGGAAACAATTTTAAGCTCTGGAGCTGGGAGCCATTTGCGGCAGAGTTTAGCGGTCGTGTACAAATACCCAAAGAGCGTATTACTGTAATCCCACAAGGAAGTGACTAGGGTGCTTGTCACAGTGGCCAGAGATGTCTCAAGAAACTGATGCAGCTGGTTGCAATCATTTTAATTGTGCGAATGCACACCTGGCCACTGCAGAGACCTGGGTGTCCTGGCTCAAGAGTGAGTCCAGGAGCACCCCTAGGCTGTGTGCATCTCTTTTTTCAATAGGAGGGCCATCCCATCCAGGACACTCTGCATCCGTATTCCTTGGTCTCCCTTTCTAATAACCAGAAGCACCTCTGTCTTGTCTGGATTAAGTCTCAGTCTGCTCAACCTCATCCTGTCTGTGACTGATACCAAACACGGGTCTAAAGCCGGAGTAGTTTCCTTGGAATCAGGTGGCAACGAGAGATAGAATTGGGTGTAGGGATGGGCAGGAAATGAAAAATGAAATGTTGTTTCATCATTTCGTTACAAAATCAAACAAAACAAAGCAAAACAAAATGAGGAAGCAGCATTTTGTTATAGATGAAACAAAACAGTTGTTTTTCCATTGAAATGAACCATTTCGTTCCATCATTTTCGGGCTCCTGCCGAACTGTCAATGGCTGGACCCCTTTAAACCTGGCCCAGTCAGCACCAGTTTAAAGAGCTCCAGCCATTGCAGCTCAGCAGGAGCCCTCAGAAAACAGTCAGGTAGGAAGCGCGATCCCGTGGAACTGCCAACCCGAACGTTTTCACAGAAAATGAATCAACCATTTCCTCAGAATATGGCACGGAGGACAGTTCCGGCACCATTTTCTGAGTGCTCCTGTCGCTTTAATGGCTGGAGCCCTTTAATCCTGGCCCAGTCGGCACCAGGGGGATTCTCCCTGGTGCCGAATAGGCCAGTTTTAAAAGGGTCCAGCCAATAACAGCTCAGAGGAGCTCTTTAAAAATCTGTTGCCTCTAGGAGCCAGGGGAGCTATTTCATTTTGTACAATTTTTTTTTTAAAAAAAATAGTAAGAAACAAAATGAAACAGAACAGGGTTGAGCACAAAACGAAACGAAACGAAACATTATTTTTCTATTTTGTGCCCATCCCTAATTGGGTGTTATCTGCATGCTGGCAACACTGATGGCCAAAAACTGAATAACCTCTCCCAGTAGTTTCATGCCGATGTTGAATAATGCAGACAAAGCAGGAGCCTGAGGTGAACCTGGGAGGTGGTGTTCAACCACCCACTGGAACTGTGTCAGGAAGCTTTTCCGGGACTTCCAGGGACCCAACGCCAGCAGAACAAGCCATAAAGTCTCCGGGAAAGCCTTGCTCTCTTTCCAAACAGGTCTGGCCTCACTCCTTGCCTCCCCCCCTCCCAAGGCAACTCACTCAGAGGGTGGCCCAGGTGGCTTGCCACATAAATTAAAGTAAGATAGGCTCCTAACTGATAAGATCTCAGCTTCCTGACTGCCTGGGAGCTGGAAGACTTATGAGGAAGAGGTCTGGCAGGTGAAGTTCATAAATCTATCTCTGTCTGAATCAGGGCTCAAGCGTCCTAATAAGTCAGTGGCAAAATGCTAATGCAAGCACTGGCTGAATCTTCCCTCGCAAGCGCAGCAGGCAGGGGAATGCTGATGCTTATTTTGCAAAAAAGAAAGAAAGAAAGAAAGAAAGAAAGAAAGAAAGAAAGAAAGAAAGAAAGAAAGAAAAGAAAAGAAAAGAAAAGAAAAGAAAAGAAAAGAAAAGAAAAGAAAAGAAAAGAGAGAGAACGAGGGAGAGGGAGATTCTGCACCCTTTTGGAGACACCCTTACATAAAGGCAGGCCATTCTTGCCTCTGGCCTGTCTTTGTGGATGATGGACTTTATAATTTTTAGAAGCAAGGCCGAATGGCATGTAGAGGCATAGCCGGGATTTGGAGTGCCTGGGGACAAAGTTAGTTTTCGCACCCTTCCTGCTGCCGCCCCCCCCCCACATCACACCCACCCAGCAATGGGGGGGGAGAACCCTGCGGGCGTGGGGTGGGTATGTGGGTGCATGTGCATGAGTGCGTGTGCACGCACATACGGGTGAGGTAGAATGTGCACACTTTACACCTCTCCCACCAAGGTGAGAGAGAGGAGGAGGAGGAGGGCGCCACGGGCACCATGCTCCTGCCTGCCTGCCTGCCTGCTTCACTGCTCATCTCGCGCGCGGTGGCGAAGGCAGTGGAGGGGGGGCCATCGCCAAACCTTAAGGGGAAGGAGGACTCCTGGGCGGCGGGGCTTCCTCCTCCTGTTCCCTCTCCAGCCCCCCAGCCCCCAGATTGCTGCACCCGGGGCAAATGGTGAGCCACTGTGTGAGACAGAATGCTGGACTGGACGGGCTGTGACTGGACGGGCTGTGTCCTGTTCCAGGAAGGCTGTTCTTATGTTCTTATAACTTAGCATTCACAGAATTCATCTGTTGACTTTCCCTGCCCGTGAACCCATGGTGGTGGGGGTGGACGTAGGTTTTCCCCTCCCCCAATCTGTCTTCATCACAGTCCTAGAAGGTAGGTGAAGCTACAAGAGAATTATCCAAAAGTTACCTAATTAATTTACAAGCTCACTGGATACTAGATCCTGTAGCTCCCAAGACTTTAGATAATACTTTAGCTACTCTTCCACACTGCCTTTTGAGTTTCCCCAAACTTGCTTCCTCTATCTATCTATCTATCTATCTATCTATCTATCTATCTATCTATCTATCTATCTATCTATCTATCTATCTATCTATCTATCTGTCTGTCTGTCTGTCTGCCTGCCTGCCTGCCTGCCTGCCTGCCTGTCTGTCTGTCTGTCTGTCTGTTGGTCATGTGGAAGGTCCTATATCTAGGACCACAACCAAGAAGCTGTGCACCACCTAAAGATATGGGGACAAATCAGGAAAAAAAATTGTGATTCTTTCTCCCCCACCCCCAATAATTCATCAAGGTCAACAATTCATTTAAAAATGAATTTACAATTTCCTTCTGGTGAACTGACAAATCTATTTTTAAATTCACATCCCCTGGACTCTCCTTGACAATCCCTCCAAGTTTGGTGAAGATTGGGTTTCAGACGTCTGAGTTATACGCCCACAAAATGACCCCCCCCGGCAAGGAAAGTGCCCTTTAGCAACTGTCATGGGGAAACCCAATATTCATCAAACTCAAAGGGACTGTAGAGGAGAGCCAGAGGAACTTTCTCGGACAGTCTGGTGTCTCTAAGTACCTGGGGAAAACTTTCATGGGGAGCCCTCAGACACCAGAATTCCAATTTTCCCCATACTACTTGGAGGGATTTTAGAGATGGGTCAGGGGAAGCTTTCCTGCATTTTTGGATCTCTCTTGGCACCATTGGAGGCATTTTATAGCCCAATTAATAGATGCATCAAAATTGGCCAAAACTGATCAATTTGTATTCATTGGGGGTGTCAATTTGTACAGATACAACAAATTAACAAATGAGTGGTTTTTTGAATGAATTATGCTATTTTAAATGTGTGCCTATCTCTAACCACCTTTGATCTGGCCAGTGGAGTGTCGTAGCGGCCTGCTAACGAGAGGAACGCACCTTTGAACTGGAAAGGAGGGGGATGGCGGAGGGACCCAGCAATGTAACATGACAGCCAGGAGAGGGGCATCAGGGAGGGGAATGTTTGTCGACGCGTTCTGCCGACTTGACATTTCAACAAATAATCTCCAAGCATCAACAAATCTGTTTCCTCCTGCCACTCAGCTGTCTCTTCCACCATTTGGTGAAGCATCAATGTCAGATCTCGGTTTGTTCGGAGCTGGGGTTTAAAACACAGACCTCACAAAATGCCCAGAAAGAGCAGTTTATGAGGGAAACAGCATGTTTTTCTCCTATATATGCCTGCAGCTGTTTTTTTTTGTTGTCGTTGAGGCTTCTGGTTGTGTGTGTGTGTGTGTGTGTGTGTGTGTGTGTGTGTGTG
>JAHTLZ010000332.1:198322-244548 GCA_023846285.1 Phrynocephalus versicolor
GTTAACAACATAAACAAGCAGCACAAACAGATACAAGAATTCCTGACCTGAATTCCCAACCTGGCTCTCTCTGACCCCACAAATTTAGGAAATTAAACCATCTTGTAAAATCTCCCCCCCCCCCCCGCTAAGACACAGGGCTCGGGTAAAGCCACCCAGAAGGCCTTCTGGATGTTAAGGAGACACAAACAACCCATCCAAGGCTTCAAATGGTCACACGCCTACGCAGCTCTGTACCCGTCATGCTTTACTACTCTGCTGTAACTGGAAAATGCAAGGAGCCATCTGAGACTGCAATACAGTTCTCATCTCTCTTTGCGGGTGGGGGAACAGTGGCATGGTTTCTCATGGCCAGTACTAAGCAGAGCCTCCTGAAGAGCCACACCTGGTGACGCAAGCATGTCAAAATTCCGAGGTTTGCAGCTTCGGCTCTCTGCTCCAGGCTGGAGTGCCTCGATGCCTACGCCATGACAGATTCCGAAACCCCGTTGTCACTGAGCTGGGTTGCGCTTTCCTTTGCTTGAACATTTGCGTCCATTAATCACCCCTAGTAAAAGTGATAACCCTCTACAAGTGGCTTTCATTCTGCTCAGCAGCACTGATTAATGAAGGCTGTGAGTGCAATCGGTCCTCAGGTGAAAGCAGTGTCCTTTTGACACTGGGACTTGGATGCCTGCCTGCAAAGAGCAGGAAGGTGAGAAGGGAGGGTATCAAGGCATGTCCAGGGTGGAGGGACTAAGGGAAATATGTGAGCCCAGGAGGAAGACAAAGCAATGCCAGAGAGAACCTCCTTGTCTGGATGTTAAGGAGACACAAACAACCCATCCAAGGCTTCAAATAGGCACCTGCCCACACAGCATTGCAGCAGTCATGCTTTCCTACTCTGCTGCACTGGAAAATGCAAGGAACCACCTGAGACTGCAATACAGTCCTCAGCTGTCTTTGCCAGAGGCATTTGAAGATGATGGGATTCTCTCCCAGGGTGAGTGGAACCACTAGTCCGGGTCAGACACAGTGTCTACCTCCACCGTAGGATTCCTAGAGACTGAGGGTAGGGGTGGTTCCTTCCTTGCCTGAACATGACCCTTTGGTAGGGAATATTTGGGCACCAAGCTGACTAGATGCCCTAAGCATATCCGATCTCACCTGATTTCGGAAGATAAGCAGGGTCGGCCCTGGTTAGTACTTGGTTGGGAGACCACCAGGGGATGCCAGGTGCTGTAGGCGCCTGGAGAAGGAACTGGCAAGCCAGTTCAGTATTCCTGCCAAGAAAACTCCATGGACATGGGGTCACAAAGTGTTGGTCATGACTGTAACGATGCAACACATACGCACACATTTGGGCACCACATCTCAATAGGGTACTTCAATGAGGAATGTTTCAGTCCCTGATAAATTCTGCTACTTGTTTCCCCCTTGTCGAGAACTCTGCAATTCATGCCTGAGGTTTCCATGCAAAACTAGTGTTCTTTCTCTTTGAGGAACAAAGCAAATGCCCACCACAAAGACACCACGATGCCCAGCTTGTCAAAAAAAAAAAAAAGATGCAAACCCTCTGTCCGTTGCTTCTGAGCCGAAAACTCCATACAGCAAAACAAACAATCTGCATTATGTTTGCCATTTGCCCCATTTTGCTCCAATGGCAAAAGACACTGCTTCCACTCTCATTCATTTAAAGATAGTCAGAACCGCAGGGCTGGGAGGGACCCTGTGGATCATTCCAGAAAGTTTTTAATTGATACAATATAGATGGTGGGTCTGCTGATGACAATTTTAGGATCATGATTTTAGTGTAAGGCTTTTATTATTGCTTGATGATTTATTGATATTTTACTTCTAACTATTTTAAATTGTTTTATTCTTTGCATTGTAAGCCGCCCAGAGACCTTTGGGTAGTGGGTGCCATATAAGTTAAATAAATAAATAAATAAGTCCACCTCAACTCATAAGTAAGAACACAAGAACATGAGAACCTAAGAAGAGCCCTGCTGGATCAGGCCAAAGGCCCATCTAGTCCAGCTTCCTGGATCTCACAGCGGCCCTACCAGATGCATCTGGGAGCGCATGAGACTAGATCTCTGTCTCCTGATACCACTCCCCTGCATCTGGCCCTTGAAGTATCCTGTGGTTTTTATGCCTGGAGATGACCCATCTCCATCATGGTTTGTAACCTGGGATGGACTTTTCCTCTTCCAAGAATCTGTCCAATCCCTTTTTGAAGGCATCCTGGCCAGAGGCCATCTTCAAAGGCCAGATGCAGGGGAGTGGTATCAGGGGAGTGGCATGGGGGGATCAAATTCCCAGCCTCAGGCACCTGAATCACTGAGCTATCCAGCAGTTCCATGAATCGAAATGGCCATCATCCTCTTGGATCTGCAGAACTGGTAAGGAACCTCTATACCATGGAATCTCGGAGGCCCAGTGGGGAATTGAACTGCCAGTCTCCGGCACCACAGACAGAGACTTCCACCACTGAGCTCTCCAATTCTAATAGTTCATTAAGGATAGTCATAATTTTCATCATCATCTTAAATACAGCATTGGGACAGACCCTATGGCTCAACGCAGGGCTTTGTTCCATGAAAAATGGACTCCTGTTTCCCTGGATCTTCTCGGGGTGGAGGAACTGAGATGAAAACCACATGGAGAAGGGCTGGAGCGAGGAAGGAAAAGCGTCACGATGCCAACTTGAAGCCAGGGTTGGGGTTGGGGGGAAGAGTGCACAAGAGACATCTGCCACTTTATTAACAGCTTTGTTAAAATTAATGGGAGCGCATCCAAGGAAACAATCAAGAGTACAACAATAAAAGAGCTGCTGTAGATTAAGAACTGTGTCATCCTGTGGCGGAGAGGAGGCAGATGCCAGCCAACACGGTAGGGAATGCGGGCAACGTTGTTTCCTTGGGCTGCGTCGCAACGGAGAGGCCGAGACCTACTCAGCAGCAAGGCTGTCCAACTTCAGCAGCCTGTAGAGAAGCGGTTCTGTACCTCAGGTCACCCAGAGGTTCTTGGACTGCAATTCCCAGAAGTCTTTCAGCGCTCCTTGTGCTTAGTCAGGGTTTCTGGGAGTCGCAGTGTTGGAATATTTGGCAAGATTTACATTTCAGCCATTACAGGGTGAATGTGAATATGTAGCATTATGGGCTGGATTTAACGTGAAGAGCGAAGCCGATTGGTTGCTGAGATCACGCCACTTGGAATGTTCTGGTAGAAGTCTGGTTAGAGTTTGTGCCTTGCATTCTCAGAGAACCGAAGCATGTTCCTGGCTTTGCAAGATGGCTGTTAGAATAGTTATAGTTAGAAACCTCCTGTGTACCCTTCCCTTCTAGTTAAATAAATAGTTCTTTTCATATAGTAACACAAGAGGTGTCTCTCATTAAGCAACTAAAAATCATCTGCAACAACCGATCCAACAAAGATTCCCAACATGCAGTTCAAGGACACCTGGGGGACCAGAAGTGCAGGGCCACTGCTGTAGAGGGTCCTGGGCATGGAAGATGACCCAATGCTGGTTGAGTTGGGCTCATGGTCGCCTGCCACCCTTGTGCAAGGAAGGAGGTCCTTAAACCAATGAGTTTAATTCTGGCCTGATTCAAGGATCAAGCCAAAGGGCTCTAGCCACTGAGGGAGTCCTACACGAATGCTTGCATGCCTGCATTCAGCCTGCCTCCTGCCCTGGCAAGCAGGGAAAGGGGATGAAAGGCACCTGTGAAAGCACATCTGGTTTTCAAAATCAGTGAGTTGCCCCACTTGGCCAGGACAGGATTCTCCCTCCCACCAACGGCAAGGAAATGGAGCCCTGGGAAAAAGAGTCCCTACTGGAATTATGGGGCACGTTATAGAGGTATCCCCTTGGAAGAGATTAAAAAGCATCCCAGCCAGCTTCCTGCGCAGGGTCACGTGAGAAGCATTGAAGCACAATCTGTGCAGGGAAACCCCGGGTGAGGGGACAATGGGTCCCATGAGACCTAATACACAGGAAGCCAGCTTGCTCTTATCTCTTTCCCCCCGCATTATCCAGCAAGGCCACGAGAAGGTACATAGGAAATAACAAGCTGTCTGGTAGTCATTCCTCAAGACCCCTGCTATATGTGACACTGCTACATCAGAGAAGCCCTTCCTAGGAATTCATCAGCTTACACCATCCTGACACGTAGACTCTCACCCCACCTCTGATGCTCTGCTTTCATAGAATCATAGAGTTGGAAGAGACCTCAAGGGCCATCTAGTCCAACCCCATGCCATGCAGGAACCGCATCACAATATTTCTGACGGATGGCCATCCAGCCTCTGCTTAAAAACCTCCACAGAAGGAGACTCCACCACCCTCCTTTGGGGCAGCATATTCCACTGCCCTACAGCTCTAACTGTCATGAAGTTCCTCCTAATGTTCAAATGGAATCTCTTTTCCTGTAGTTTGAAACCATTGTCTCGAGTCCTAGTCTCTGAAGCCATGGAAAACAAACCTGTTCCCTCTTCAATATGACATCCTTTCAAATATTTAAACATAGCTATCCTATCCCCTCTCAGCCTTCTTTTAGAGAGGCTAAACATCCCCAGTTCCCTAAGCCGTTCCTCATAAGACATTTCCTCCAGACCCTCAACCATCCTGGTCATAAGAACATAAGAAGAGCCATGCTGGATCAGGCCAAAGCCCATCTAGTCCAGCTTCCTGTATCTCACAGTGGCCCCACCAGATGCATCTGGGAGCTCAGGAGACTAGATATCTGTCTCCTGATACCACTCCCCTGCATCTGGCCCTTGAAGTATCCTGGTTTAAAGCCTAGAGATTACACATCTCCATCATGGTCTGTAACCTGTGATGGACTTTTCCTCCAGGAATCTGTCCAGTCCCCTTTTGAAGGCATCCAGGTCAGATGCCATCACCACATTGTGTGGCAGGGAATTCCATAGACTTACAACGCGCTGGGTGAAAAAATATTTTCTTTTGTCAGTTTTTACTCTCCCAGCCCTCAATTTGAGTGTATGTCCCCTAGTTCTGGTTGTCAACATCTTTGAGGTTGTCAACATCTTTTTAAAATTGAGGCGCACAAAACTGGACACAGTACTCCAGGTGGGGTCTGACCAGAGCAGAATAGAGTGGTACTATCACCTCCCTTGATCTAGACACTATGGTTCTGTTGATGCAACCAAGAATTGCATTGGCTTTCCTGGCCGCCACATCACACTGCTGACTCATGTTCAATTTGTGGTCCACTAAGACTCCCAGATCCCTTTCACAGGTACTATCCTCCAGCCAAGTGTCCCCCATCCTATATCTGTGCAATTCATTATTTTTACCTAGATGTAGCACCCTACATTTCCCTCTGTTGAAATCCATTCTGTTGGCTTTGGCCCAGCACTCTAATCTGTCAAGGTCTTTTTGGATTTTCATCCTATCCTCTAGGGAATTAGCAACCCCTCCCAATTTGGTATCATCTGCAAATTTAATTAGCATACTCTCTATTCCTTCCTCCAAGTCATTAATAAAGATATTGAACAGCACTGGACCCAGAACAGAACCCTGGGGCACCCCACTGGTCACGTCTCTCCAAGCTGAAGAGAGGCCATTTATGGTCACCCTTTGGGTGCGATCAGTCAACCAATTACAAATCCACCTAACAGTAGCACTATCTATCCCACTTTCTACTAACTTCTTAGCAAGAATATCATGGGGAACCTTATCGAAGGCCTTACTAAAGTCCAGATAAATAATATCCACAGCATTCCCCTCATCCACCAGGCCTTCAGTGGGTCAAAGAAAGAGATCAAATTAGTCTGACATGACTTGTTTTTAAGAAACCCGTGTTGACTTCTTGTAATGACAGCATTGTTTGTTAAATATTTGCAGACTAACTGTTTAATAATCTGCTCTAGGATATTTCCAGGAACTGAAGTCAAGCTGACTGGGCGGTAATTATTAGGGTCCTCTTTTTCCCCCTTTTTGAAGATGGGGACAACATTAGCCCTCCTCCAATCGATGGGGACTTCCCCTATTCTCCAGAGACTTCTCAAATATTATTGCCAATGGTTCGGAAATTACTTCCGCCAGTTCTTTTAATGTCCTTGGGTGTAATTCTTCGGGCCCAGGAGACTTAAATTCATTTAATGTTTCCAGGTGCTCCTGTACCAGCTCTCTACCTATTCTATGTTGCAATTCCCATCCTACCTCATCTAGTATTTGTCCCAGTGGATCTCTTTCTTCCTTTTTGGAGAAAACAGAGGCAAAGAAGGTGTTGAGTAGTTCTGCCTTTTCCTTATCCCCTGTTAGTAACAGTGGTTATTATTGCCACGCAGAGAGCCTATCATTTCCTTATTTTTCCTTTTGCTGCGGACATAACTGAAGAAACCCTTTTTATTATCTTTAATCGTAAGCGGGTGAAGACATCTGCTTGGGAATATCCTGAAGCAAATGGTGAGCTGCTGTGTGAGACAGAATGCTGGACTAGATGGGCTGTGGCCTGTTCCAGCAAGGTTGTTCCTATGTTCTTAAGAAATAATAAACAAACAAACAAACAAATTTCTTCTTCTGGAGCAGCTACGGTTTCCTCTCACAGAGGGCTAATTTGTTCAGTGCAAACGGCAGACCACAACATTTGGCTGCCTTCCACATAGCACAATAGCGCTTCATTTCCTCCGTTGCCACCACACCTGTCACCACATCTGCAGATCACAAAGACGAGATACCCAGGCAGATGTCGGTCACCACTTAACATGTCCGCCAGCGGTGGCGAGCTGCACAAACTGCCCTTCAGACCTTTTCCCAAAATGATTGCTCACCAATCTGCCATATTTTAATCCCAGCCATCTCCTAGAAAAAAAAACTGAGGGGCACAAAGGGTTGCCATTCCCTGATTCCATGGACAGAGTGGCACAAACTGCTAAGCAATCTTCCACGCTTTGATATTTTCAATGCCCACGCAGCATTCGGTGCATGCAGAGTTTTTGAATTAATCTTAGAAAGGGATTAAAAAGTCTCCGGGATTATAGGAGATCAGAGGAAATAAAATGCTGGTTCCAACCAAGTCTGGGAGTGGTAACAAATGAGAAGACTAGGAGAACTCCAGCCCACTCCAAACACCTTAATCCAAGTCTAATATTTTATGAAGAATGCAACATTATACACGCCTCAAAATCTTACACAATAACAATAAGAACATAAGAAGAGCCCTGCTGGATCAGGCCAAAGGTCTATCTAGTCCAGCTTCCTGTATCTCACAGTGGCCCCACCAGATGTGTCTGGGAGTGCATGAGACTAGATATCTGTCTCCTGATACCACTCCCCTGCATCTGGCTCTTGAAGTACCCCGGTTTTAAGCCCGGAGATGACACATCTCCATCATGGTTTTTCACCTGTGATGGACTTTTCCTCCAGGAATCTGTCCAAGCACCTTTTGAAGGCATCCAGGTCAGATGGCATCGCCACACCCTGTGGCAGGGAGTTCTGCATGCTAAGAAGGCAATTCTGATTGATGGCAAGTTGGCAACCCTTCCCAGGGATTTCTAGGTAAGGAACACACAGAAGGGGTTTCCTGTTCGCTTCTTCTGAGGTCATCCTGGGACTGCACAGTGTGTCCAAAGCCACAGAGGCTGGCTCTTCCTCCCAAGAGGCCCCATAGGGAATTGAACTCCCAACTAATGGCTCCATAGCTGGATACCTAAACTGCAGAGGAATCCTGACAACAAATATTCGTGTGTCATCAAGTCAGTTCTCATTCAAACGACCACACTCTCTAGGGTTTTCCAGGCAGGGAGAGAATGCTCAATGTTCCCTGTTACCACTGAGTGATCCAGCCCGTTGGATCTATTGCAGATTACAAGAAGGAATTCTTGATGTACTGATTGCAGGTGACAAGGATTCCTGCCCCCCCCACCCCAGTTTTTAGATCCAGGGTTGTTGCTTTGTTTGTGTTTGTGGTTTTGTAATCAGTTGCCAAACGATAAGCACATTACTTATTGTCCTCCTTATCACGGCCTCAGAACTTGACAGCAATTTCCGTTAACCACCTGTAATGTCATCCCTGGCGCCAAGCCTTTTGCAGTGGTGAAGGAGGCGAGACAGTTTTAGGATCCTGGCAGTGGCCTGCACAAAGAGTCTGCTCCACCCACCCTTCATTTTCAACCCTAAGACATGACAGCACTAACCAACAGGTTTCCCCTAGCAGTGCTAGTGAGACTTTAGTCCATGTGTCTTTCCTCAAAACTTTAATATACAGTAGGACCCCCGTATCCACTGATTCATTATCCACTGATTCAGTAATCCACGGTTGGCAGAGGGAAAAAAATTAAATAATTCAGCAGCCACAAAGCAAGCTATAAAGCAAGCTGTTGTCACAAACAGCAGCTGTAAAACAAGCTACAGTCACAAACAGTGGCCATAAAGCAATTTACTGTCTCAAAACAGCAGTCATAAAGCAAGCTACTGTCAGGAAACAGCAGTTTTTGGGTGGGTGAGCAGGCGTTCTCTCTTATCCACAGTTTTCATTATCCACAGGAAGGCCTGGAATCAATCCCCAGCGGATACCAGGGTCCTACTGTACTCTATAATCTATATTACTCTTCCCTCCCCCTTTCTCTCTCTCTCTGTACACACAGTACAAACATGAATCCAGAGGATAAAACACTGATTTAAAAATAGCCATATATATGTCTGGCTATTTTAAATATATGCTCTATTATTTAATATGCTCATAGTTTTCATGCCTTCCCTGGTATTGCATTTTAAGCTGCCCAGGTGACCCTGGCTGAAATCCAGTAGCTCAGAGAAGGCCTATTTAAGTCACTGGAAATAGTGGAGCTGGCTTACCAAATCAATTTGGAATCAATGGGTCTACTCTAGCAGTTGACCCACGGCTGGACTTCAGCCACCGTGTTGCAGCCCACAAATGCCAATCATCAGACACATTGCCTTCATCCATGCTTTGCTGTACCGTTCGGTCTGTTCTTGTCCAGTTCCATATCTAGTTTTTGCTCTTCTCTTTTAAGAAACAGCAAACACAAATCTTTTTTTTTTTTATGTCCACACAGGTGTTCAAACACATTCTTCCTTTTCAACAAGAAAGCAAACTCACTGGGACAATGTGATCACTCTCTGGATATCAGGAGCTGCAAAAGGTCTCATTGTCCAGACCGGCCGTTGTCCATTCTGACTGGGGGCAGAGCAGGGATCTCTAGTCCATAAATATATCTCCTTTGAGCTCTCTGTTGCACTTGAACAAATTATTTGTCCATTGAGGCCAGGTCATTTTAATCTCTTCAGCTGATTTCTTCCTAAAGCCATTTGGTGAATTCATTCTGTTGCAGATCAGGCATTAGTGGACTCGTGGCTTTATCTTTGAATCAACTCATTCTCTTTATCTTGGAATTGCTGTCTTTCCTTTCTTAAACGGTTACCTCATGTCCACTCTCGTCCTGGGAGGAAGTTCATTGCGTGTTGATGTCGGTTGCAGTCACATGGTCTTCTTGCACTTCTGTCCCTGTTGCCGTGTACGCACGGGCATGCTGGATGATACCGGCATGAGAGTTTCCACACGTCCTCGTTCCGTGATGAGATGTGAAATTCCATGCCTTTGTTCTCCGTTTTTTTTTCAACCCGACATTCCGTTTTTTGATGTTTTGATTCTCCGAAGCCTTGCTTCAATGCGTTACGGAGCTAAGTTTGAGGCATTTGTCTTTTAATCTCTCTGCACTGCATTGCTGACTCCATAGGGAATGTACTGGCGAATGGCACTTCGCACTCCTGCGACTAGATGGAGAATGGCACGTTGCGTGATGAGCCTTACTTCACGGGCACTCGTATCAGAACGAGAAGTGAGATGCGGAGATTCCTGAGGCCAGAGAGGGGAATCTCTCATCCCGCTTAAATCACAGTTTGGGCGTGTTTGGGACAAACTCCCTTCGTCCTGCAATGGACGTGCGGCTAGATTTCTTTGTACCATTCCCAACGGGACCGCAAACAGCGATGAGATGGACATGAAGTATCAGTCTTAGTCTCCGGGTTCCGGACACCACACTTCCACAAGGACTGCTGACAAAGTGAAACAAGTTCAGAGGAGGGCAACAAGGTTGATCTGGGGGTGCTCAAGGATGCTCAGCCAAGCCTTCTGAGGAAGGACTGAAAGAACTGGGCATGTTTAGGCTTCAGAAAAGAAGACGGATAGCACTTTTCAAATATACATGTTTCCCCAAAAATAAGACACTGTCTTATATTTATTTTTTTTCCCTCAAGAAAATACACTAGGGCTTATTATCAGGGCATGTCTTTTCAGGCAATCTTCCCTCCGCCTCTCCCTCCCCTCGATTGGGAGGTGGAGCATAGGTGTCAAGTTTTAGCTGGCGCTGTCTGGGACAGGAGGTGCAACATGCGTGTGCGTGCTAGCACACATGTGCTAGCACGTGCATGCACAAAAAACAGAGCCAAACATGTATGTGCATGCACGCCTCTTTCCACTCCCACTGCCAGCATCTAGCTGGGAATCACTGCTCAGCCACTGTCCTCAGCAGCAGCAGCAGCAGTCGCTGCCAATGATTTATTTATTTATTTTGCAAAGGGCCCAGGCGCCAACACGGTGGGAGGGGTGAAGTGGGTGGAGGGGATGGCAGCGGCTCGGTTCCCCCCAAGGGCAGCGCTGGCTGAGAGACAACAACACACCAGCGCTTCCACTCAGTGCCTGACGGAGACAGGAGGACAGCAAGAGAGAGAGAGGCAGGAAGGCAGGCAATGCGCCTTCCTGGGTTCGAGGGGCGAGCGAGGGGACAGTGGCGAAGGAGCGAACGACAGGCAAGTTCACCATGCCCATCACTAGGTCTTATTAGGGCTTATATTTAACAAATGCATTAAAATGCTGCTAGGGCTTACTTTTTGGGTAGGTGTTATTTTTGGGGAAACAGGGTATTTGAAGGGCTGCCATACAGAGGAGGGAAAGAGCTGTTCTCAATCGTCCCAGTAGAGTGCAGCATGTGCAATAATGGACTCACATTAAGAGAACCCAGCTTTCAGCTGAATATCAGGAAAAATTTCCTAACTGTTAGAGCAGTATGACAACAGAACTGATGACCTCGGGAAGTGGTGAGCACTCCAACGCTGGAAGCATTTGAAAGAAAATGGGACCGCCATCTGTCAGATCTGCTTTGATTAGGATTTCTACCTTCATCAGGATGTGGTGATGGCATCTGGCTTGGATTCCTTCAAAAGGGGATTGGATAGATTCCTGGAGGAAAAGTCCATCACAGGTTACAAACCATGATGGGGATATGTGTCATCTCCAGGCTTAAAACCGGAGTACTTCAAGGGCCAGATGCAGGGGAGTGGTAACAGGAGTCAGAGATCTCGTCTCATGTGCTTATGTCTTATGTTCTTATGTTCAGGTTGCACTTGATGGCCTCAGAAGACCCTTGCAACTCCATTTTTTTCCTATGATTCTGTGAACTAGTAATTCTTAAGCGGCCAGGTTCCACATTTCTATGGACATGGCCTTGAACCAATGAAATTTGCAACAGTCAGAATTAGAGTAAGACTGTTTTGTTGTTGCTCTCAGTTCAAAGCCCACCAACTCCATCATCTGCCTGGGAATTTAATGCATTCAAAACGGGTGGAGAAAGATGATTCCCATTTTGCCACCACTCAGCAGCAAAGGTTACGACACCAGAACAAAGAAGAGTATAAACCACCCTAGGAGAGGCAATGAATCACTTGGCAGGAGATAATTCCCCAAAATAAACAAAAATAGTATTTTTTTCTTTCTATTCCAAAATTCTGTAACGCATAACCTTTTCCTTCGGGGAGGGCACCTAGATCAGAGCTAGTTAGGCCTTCTGATCTAAGTTAAAAACAGGCCCGTAGTAGACAAGTAAAACATTTAAAAAATAAAAGAGGCCAGACAATGAAAATGTTCAAGTTCTCCTCCTGGAAAGCCATTTTTTAAAAAAACCCAACTTGGTTTCCGCTCCCGAGTGGCTCAAATGTTGCAACCCAGAGCTTCTGTAGAACTAACCCTATCCCTAACCCTAACCCTAACCTTAAAGACCTGGCTTTTCCACGAACCATTTGGTGACCGTTAATCCCTTCCCCCTCCTTGTCCCGCCATCCTCTCAGTGTTTTTACTGTGGTTTTATCATGCCGCTTATATTACGGTTGTTGTTGTTGTTGTTTGTTTACTCAATTATTATTGTTGGTTTTTTTGTTTACTTGGTTTGTTATTATTGTTATAATTATTGCTGTAAACCTCCGGTGTTCCTACAGAACATGGGCGGTAAATAAATAAATAAATAAATAAATAAATAAATAAATAAATAAATAAATAAATAAATAAATAAATAAATAGTTTTAGCATCTGAATGCCAAAAACCTTGGTAGGCAAAAAGGAAAGCTCACCTGCCTTTGCTTCAACCACCGCCTAATCGAAACCAGAAGCAGCTGGATTAGGAAAGAGCAGTTTAGCGCTAAGGGCAGGGGGCGGGGGTGCCCCCCGCGAGGTGGGGAGGTGCCCCCCGCGAGGTGGGGAGGATGGAGATGGGCACGGGGGTGGGCGGCGATGGGTGCGGGGGGCACCGGGCGGACAGCGACGGGCAGTGGGTGGACGGACGGTGGTGGCCAGCGGCGGGGGGGGCAGCGGCGGGGCAGCAGGCTGGCCAGCACGCCCTCTCCATTTTGACACCCTAGGCAACTGCCTAGTTCACCTTAATGGACGTGCCGGCCCTGGCTAAGGGAGTGGGGAGGAGACCTTGTTTTCATCTGGAACATTCAACATCAGGACAGCCTTGCCTCCCAGATACATGGATCGTTATGAAAAGCAATGGAGATCGTCATTGTTCTTCTTCAACAAGCCACCTCTGGTTCAGGGCAACCCGATGAATGAGGGACTCCCCAGAATCTTCAAGAACTTTGCTCAGCTCTTGTAGGTTCAAGCCCCTGGCTTCCATTAGGGCAGACATGTCCAAACTTCGCCCCTCCTAATGTTTTGGACCGCAACTCCCAGAATTCTAAGCTTAGACTGACAATGGCAAAGAACTGTGGGAGTTGCAGTCCAAAACATCTGGAGGGCCGGAGTTTGGACATGCCTGCACTAGGGAGTCAGTCCATCTCAGATTTAGTCTTCCTCTTTTCCTGTAAGGGCTCAACTTTTCCCAGCAAAGAAGTTGAAAGAAGAAGACAGGTAGGAGCTGTTAAAAATGGGAGACACTATAGAACAGTGTTGGCAAACCTATGGCATGGGTGCCAACGGTGGCCCTCGGAGCCCTTTCTGTGGGCTCCAGACATCACCCCTTTCACAGCCACTTGTATTCAGGTTAAATTGCAGTATTGGCACTTTTCAAATACAGTGGACCCTTGTATAACAATCAATTTGTACAACATAAAATTTGTACAACATAAAATATTCTAGAGATAGTGGAAATTTGCTTAACACAATTGCCTATGGGGCGAACCTGTACAACATAAAAATGAGATTACTTCATTTTCAAGGCATTCCTATGGAAACCTGTATAAAGGAAAATTTGCTTAACATAATTTCATTTGGAATGAATTAATTCCTTTATACAAGGTACCACTGTAATTAGTGGGTTCTGAATCACAGTTTGGGCTCTTGGTCTCTAAAAGGTTCTGTATTAGTGCTATAGAACATCAGAACCTAAGAAGAGCCCTGCTGGATCAGGCCAAAGGCCCATCTAGTCCATTTTCCTGTATCTCACAGTGGCCCCACCAGATGCCTCTGGGAGCGCACAAGACTAGATATTGGTCTCCTGATACCACCACCCCTTTCTCTGGTCCTTGAAGTACCCCGGTTTTAAGCCTGGAGGTGATACATCTCCATCATGGTTTGCAACCTGGAATGGACTTTTCCTCCAGGAATCTGCCCAATCCCCTTTTCAAGGCATCCAGGCCAGATGCCATCACCACATCCTGTGGCAGGGAGTTCCACAGATTAACAATGCGCTGGGTGGAAAAATATTTTCTTTTCTCTGTTCTTACTCTCCCAGCCCACAATTTGAGTGTATATCCCCCAATTCTGGTATTTTGTGAGAGGGAGAAGAGCGTCCCTCTATCCACTTGACTCATAGCCTGCATTATTTTGTACGTCTCATAAGAACATAAGAACATAATATAAGAACATAAGAAGAACCCTGCTGGATCAGGCCAAAGGCCCATCTAGTCCAGCTTCCTGTATCTCACAGTGGCCCCACCAGATGCATCTTGGAGAGCACAAGACTAGATCTCTGTCTCCTGCTACCACTCCCCTGCATCTGGCCCTTGAAGTACCCTGGTTTTAAGCCTGGAGATTACACACATCTCCATCATGGTTTGTCACCTGTGATGGCCTTTTCCTCTAGGAATCTGTTCAATCCCCTTTTGAAGGCATCCAGGCCAGATGCTATCACCACATCCGTCAATTGTGAAGTGAGGTCTTGGTAGTCACATAGACTGTCTTTAAGTTCTCCAGGAATTCCTGAAGATTCTCCAGGAATGATGTGGGTGGGGAAAGGTTGGGCCACACAGCATATTCATCCCTCACAGCCTGCCCAAGTTAATCCTCCAAAAACCCACATGAAACATGTAGTCATCTCCTTTTTTTGCCCCACAAGCTTTCATTTTTAAATGATCCAATTAGGAAAATGAAGAATATTATTTGTTTAACTCCTGCAGCTTGTTGATTCTGTCTGTCCCAACACAATAAGAATTCTCCAAGATCCCCTTACCTCCTGAGTAAGAAAAGACTAGGAGATCTCCTCTCCATCCATCAAGGTCTCAATAATTTACGGGAAATATTCACAAATCAATGATCACAACCGCCCTGCCTGTAAGACCTTGACCTTTTTAGCAACTTTTCGAGGTGGCCCTAAAAGATGTAGTTGCAAGCCAAGATCCTCTCTCTGGCACCCAGTGGGAGATGCCGTATTTAGGACAAAACCCTACAAGGACAGCACCTCCTTCTCCCTGCCTATCTGGAATGCTGCTGCATGGTTTAGAACCACAGTCCCAGCCACCACCTGGTTCTTCCACCTGCCATCTACGAACGAGCTGAAAAGTGTAGCAAATGGGACCATAAGGGAGCCCAAGCATTCATTTCCATGGAAAACGTTCTTCACCCAAAGCGAAACGGACCACCTTCTCCGGGAATACTTGAGGACAAACCATGGGCAGATGCAAAAAAACCCAAAACAGAACAAAAACCCAGCCCATAATAATAAAGTTAAAGAGCTCTCAATTTGCCTGGAAACATCTTCTTTCCTTCTTCCCTTTTACGGGGGGGGGGGGGAGTGCGGCAGGCGAGAAACACACCACCACCACCCCATCCCTTTTAAATGTAAAATATCTACACCATTGTCACATTTGGTGTTCAAAATAAATTGGCGGGGAATCAAATGATTAGCATTTCCAACCACCGAAATGCAAGCCTCTGTTCACGGCCTGATTAAAATCCAGGGATCAAAGCTGGCTTGAAAATTCCAAATAATCATAATTTGAAAAAAAGAAGAGAAAGAAAAAGTATACCACAGGAGACAGAACATAAAATCTTAATCTCGCAAAGGAAGATGTTGAGCGCAGGAGAGTTATTTGTACTTTTTTACTCTAGAAAGCGAAGGAACGATGCAGATTTGTCTCTGATGAGCTCGTGGCATGTGTTAAAGCAGTCTAGTACAGAAAAACAGGTTTATTGCAAAACCACTAAACCATCCTAATATGCAGTTAAGTATCAGGTCTCCTCTAATCTTGGTGTTAGGGCATTTTAAGTTTCTTTTCCCTGGGATCCACCCAAGAATACACTAAGGATCTGTCCAGCCCAGGAAGGAAAATACACGGCACTTGTATCATTTCTTCTCTCCCCCTCCCACTTCCTAGATGAGTCCTGCAAAGAATCCTATCATTCAAATTGCCATTTCTTTCTGAGACCTGTCACAATAGTTTCTTTGAGACTTTTGGGGGGAAGAAAAAATCTTGAAGCAAAAGCAAAGCAAAAGCAAACTGTTCTGCTTATATACCGCCCCATACCACTTCAAGTAGTCTCTGGACGGTTTACAATTTAATTACACAGGCTACACACTGCCCCCCACCAGCCCGCAGCAAGCTGGATACTCATTTTACCGACCTCGAAAGGATGGAAAGCTGAGTGAACCTCGAGCCGGCTACCTGGGATTGAATCCCAGGGTGTGAGCACAGTTTTACCAGCAGTAAATGCATTTAACCACTGTGCCACGGGGTCTTGAGAATGATTATTTTGCTATTTGGGGGGAAAGAAGGACCCGACCCCCCTCCACTGCACATTCTGTCTTACAATGAGACAAGATTAACAATGCAAGATTAACCTTCCTATTTTTAACTCATCTTTCTCCTTAAGAAGAACCCAAGGCAGCCTACATAATTCAGAAACCTAACAACAGTGAGTATAGAAATACTAAAAAGGATCCAATGAATACCATATAAAAACATAATCAACATCAAAACCACATTCAAAGAAGAAAGGGGGAATTGTCCATTTAAAAGCCCCATAAAGGAAGCTGTCATCATTATATGCCAATAATGGGAACCGCCTGGATTCTTTTACTCCCCTTCTTTACTGCTCACTTACATTCATTCTTTCTTTGTTCATGTCAGAAACACATCCATGCCATTAATAAATATATCGGATAATTTTGTCCCAATAACACGGAACTTCAAGAGCATTTGGAGCGGCCAACATCTTGCACTCGCTGCTGTTAGTTATATTGATATGATCTCTGTCTTCCAAGGAGCTCAAATCGGGTTGATGTAAAGCAAAAAGCAAAGCGTTCTGCTTAAATACCACCCCGTAGCGCTTAAAGTACTCTCTGGGCAGTTTGTATTTTATCTATGCAGGCTACACATTGCCCCCCTCCCCACTCCCAGCAAGTTGGGTACTCATTTTACCGACCTCGGAAGGATGGAAGGCTGAGTCAACCACGAGCCAGCTACCTGGGATCGAACCCCAGGCAGTGTAGCAGTTTAACCACCGTGCCACGGGGCTCCGTCATATCTCCTCAGATATAACTCTATTCTTCTCAGTTGCTACAGGTAGGCCAGGCATGCCCAAACTTTGGCCCTCCAGATGTTTTGCACCACAACTCCCACAGTCCTTTGCCATTGGAAATACAGGCATAGGATTCTGGGAGTTGTGGTCGAAAACATCAGGAAGGCCGAAGTTTGGGTATGCCTGATGTAGGCTGAAGCTGAGAAAGCAGCAAGGACCAAAGGCGTGATTCATGCTAATCATGCTTGCACATGACACAAAATGGGTTGGAACAGCTAATACCGTAGAAGACAGAAACAACATTTTAAAAGATTTAGATAGGCTTGAGCCCTGGACTGAAAACAACAGAATGAAATTCAACAGGGATAAATGCAAAGGACTGGACCGAGCAAAAAGAAACCCAAACACACAGTTACAAGATGTGGGATGCCTAGCACAGCAATACTAAAATCAAGAAGGATCTTGGAATTGTCATAGATCACATTCTCAGTATGAGCCAACAGTATGATGTGGCCATTAAAAAGGTACATGGTATTTTGGGCTGCATTAATAGAGGTATGTCTGTGAAGATTCTCACTCATCCAGGTGAGTTTATCTGGAAGTTGAGTCATGGCAACTGGATCTCTTTTCCTTGAGAGATAGAAATGTTTCGCTGCTCATCCAAACAGCTTCATCAGTCAGACTGAGGAAGCTGTTTGGATGAGCAGTGAAACATTTTCAATCTCTCAGGAAGTCCAGTTGCCATGACTCATCTTCCAGATTAATAGAAATACAGTCTCCTAATCTTACAAGGTGCTAGCTAGTCCTCAGATATGTAGAGATGCAAGTCGCAAGTCGTAGAAGGCATACAATATGTACTATTAATGCTCTTTAGAAAATGGTCTTATGCCTAGAGATGGGCACAAAATGCTAAAATAGCATTTTTTCATTTTTCATTTCGTTCCGTTCTGTTCTGTTTTGTTTTGTTTCTTTTGAAACATTTTTTTAAAAAAAATCATTTTGTTTTGGGTTTTGTTTCATTTTTCATTTGTGTACTGTGTGTGTGTGTGCGCGCGCAGTGCTTGTGTAACTTCCTGCACCAATTGGGTGCAGGAAAAGGCAGGATTTGTAAACATTTTTTTGCCGCCCTAAGCGTGGATCAGCTGTAGTTTAAAAATCACACCTTTTCCCCCACCCAATCAGGCACTGGGAGACCAGGACCTTTTTTAAAATTTTTTATTTTTTTATTATTATTATTATTATTATTTTTTTTGCTGAGCCCCAAGCTTCAATCAGCTGCAGGCATTTTTTTTTTTTTTGCAAAATCGTTCTCCCCCCCCCTTCAACTGGGGGGAGGAGTGATTTTTACCTTTTTTTGCCAGCCCCAAGCCCGCACTACAGCTAAAAAGTTTTTTGAAAAATTGTTTCCCCCCCCCCACACACACACACACACCTGATGGGGTAAGGGAAAAGTGGCTTGTGGGGTGTGTGGGAAAAGGAGGAAATTTTATTTATTTTATTTTATTTTTATTTGCTGAGCCCCAAGAACTGTATAGCAGGCTTGAAGCTGGCAAAAAAGTGTAGAAATTGCTCTTTTCCCCACCCCACCCCATTGGGCGGGGTGGAAATGAGCTATTTTTAACCTTTTTTCTCCTCTGCCCCAAGCCCACACTACAACTGATCGGTGCTTTGGGGCTCAGCAAAAAATAAAAAATAAAATAAAATAAAATAAAATCTTGCTTCCCCCCACCCTCCCAATAGGAGGGGGAAAGGAGCAATTTTTAAACATTTTTAAAAAAATTTGTTTGAGACCAAAGCACTGATCAGCTGTAACGCAGCTGACTGAGGGTGCTTTTTAAAAAACCAGTGCCGGCTGTGATACAGCTGATCGGCACTTCTGCTCTGAAAGGCCCCTTCGTGGGGGCTGGTCGGGGACAGCGGCAGGAACAAAAAACAAAATGAATGAAATGAAAATTCGTCCTGATACCACTCCTTTGCATCTGGACCTTGAAGTACCCTGGTTTTAAGCCTGGAGATGACACATCTCCATCATGGTTTGTCACCTGGGATGGACTTCTCCTCCAGGAATCTGTCCAATCCCATGCAGGAGGAGGAGGAGGAGGAGGAGGAGGAGGTTGGAAACCCCTGTGGGTCTTGAATACCAAAATATTCTCCTTCCATTGCAGACGTAGGATACGGCGTCGGTATGTCAAGTCGGAGGCATACATCTGTTCACAGTTGTGCAAGAAAAATGCATGTCTAAAAATAGCAGGACTCTTCACAGCTGCTCAGCTCTGTAGGTGTATGGCCTAAAAATAGGCCAACCTCCAAAAATGATGCACCTGGGACTGCCTGGAAGTATGCCCCCCGCCCCGCCCCCACCTCCAATCAGCTGGTCCAAGGGAATTCAGCTTCCTCAGAAACTGATTCATTGCAGACACGGATCCTGCTGGGATCAGAGGGACACACAATAAGTCCTTTATTCTGATCATCCGTTCAGGCCAACTCAACCCAATGAGACCCATCAACAAAGATTTCTAAGTCTTTCAAGACCCGCAGCCTCCAGCCAGAGAGAAGGGGACAAGAAGCACTATTCTATCCCCTCCAAAAATAAAACCAGGGCCTTTGAAATTTGCACAGAATGGCTCCACATTTTTTTTAAAAAAGTGTTCCATTCCCTTTCTCATTATCAACATCTGGCACCACTGAGAAGACACCCATGCAAGCGCTGAACCACTGGCTGATGGGTTTTGGGTTTCCTTGTTTTCTGGTTCAAACGCAGATCACCCAGCCAATACATCGGTTCCTTAAAAACCCCATGCAAACACTGCAACAGACCTCACAGCCTTTGCACCTTGGTTGCAAAGCTCATTCTTTCTAACAGGGGAAGCCCTGTAAAATGTGCCAGGAGATATCGCAAGCCACAGAGGGAAAATTTTGCATCTCTTTCTCGGTGCAAGAACGAGGTGATCAAGGATGTACATTCCTCATGCTCAGAGGGGGAGGCAGAAAAGTGGAAGGCCGCTACTGCACTTCCTTGAGCAGCCACTTTTTATTTTGCATCGCCTTAATTCCTCCCGTGGTCATGTGGTCGCTACAGCGGTTTGGCAGTCCGCACTTCAGCGGTGGCTTAGCAATCGGCTTCCCCGTTCGCCCTTGGCTGAACTGCTTTAAACTACAACAGGGAAATGGCAGAAACAGGGAGGAAACAAAAAAAAAAGTGGCCTAGTATGTCCTTCAAGGGCCAGATGCAGGGGAGTAGTATCAGGAGACAAAGATTTAGCCTCGTGCGCTCCCAGAGGCATCTGGTGGGGCCACTGTGAGATACAGGAAGCTGGACTAGATGGGCCTTCTTGGCCTGACCCAGCATGGCTCTTCTTAAGTTCTTGTGTTCATCATTCAGCCCCGTCAGCTGGACCTCCTTCCCTCCTCGTTTGTCTGCTAGAATAAATGGAAAACCTATTTAGCACAGGTCGTAAGGGCACAGGGATTAGCAAAACCCCGTCAGTGCCAGTTAGCCTGCCCCCCATCAGGGAGCTTGTGGTGTGCATTTATGAGGGACTTAAGATGTGAATTGGTTTGTGATCACTGCCAGAGTCCTGCCTGACAGCTCTCCTTTGGTGGAACGGACAGAGTGGCTCTGCTCTGGCCCTTGGCCTCACAGCAGCCAGCTCCGCCTCAGTGAAGAGGTTCCAACCAAGAGGAAGATGACTGTTTCAACATTACCAGCATGCCAGAGCTTTTTATGCCCTCTGTGGCTGCCAGACCTGCCCAGTCTGCAACCTGGGCATGCTATTGGTTGAAGTTGCCCAAGAATTTACATGATCCCATCACATGGCCTGCCTCCATTTTGTGGCGGGCGACATCCATTTTGTCATTCTTAAAGGAAAAAGAAAAATACGTCGCAATGGGAGAAGACAAAAACAAACGTTTTAAGGACCCCCCAGGTAGGTATTATCAGATAGTATAAATAATTATTGCTGCATTTTTATGGATGTCTAGGGCATTTTTTAACATTTAAAACAGCTCATTTCATTTTGCGTCGCCATTAATGAAAAACGAAACGTAAAAAAACCTAATTTTTGTGGTTCTTTTCGGTTCGTTCCAATTTCATCACAATGTTCGTTATTCATTTTGCTACATAATGAAATGAATAACGAATACGGGAAATGGGAAAAAGTTCATTTCGTGCCCATCTCTGCTCTGTAATTCTAACATGATAGGAGATGCTCAAGGTCTGCTTGGCAGGCAGCAGTTGGTAACCATGGCTGATAATGCAAGTTCTCCAAGGCAGTTCTTCATTTCGGACCCATCATGTAATCAACATTTCCAAGACTTCCATTCAAGTGCACGGTGGCAGCTGAAAAGGCATGGCAATCACGGTACGCACTAAGAGAAGCATAGTGTAACCCGATCACGGAAAATAATGGTCCCACATCACTGTATTTTGCTCAGGTCAGATATCACTGGAGTGCCCGGTTGCCAGCAGAATGTTTTAAGAAGGACTCTGCTTGGTTGCTTGCATGTCTGGCAGAAGATATCAAAATGGTGAAGGACCAGGAGATCCTCCAAGGAGAGGTACTGTGAGCCAGAAAAACAGAAGGTTATAGGAAGAGATGGTAGAAACTGAAGATCCATCCAGTTTCTTTTATTCTCCAGAGAGCATGAGTTAGAACCAAGTCATGTCATTTCTATCAGGGGAACAGAGTCCAAAGGAACATCAGGAGATACTTCCTACCCTTGAGAGCCACGTTCTGCTGTAGAAGGGGCTACATCGGGAGCTCACCAGCTCTCCTTTCCCAGGGTATTTAAAAAGACGCTGGGTAGCATCACTCAGGGATGCAGTCCTTGCACAAAATATGGCATGACTGCACAGACAAAGAAGCAGATAGTGGGCAATAGAGATGGGCACGACTCAGCGAAATTTTCATTTTCGTTTTTTCATTTCGTTTCATTTTGTAACGAAAACGAAAACGAAAAATTTTTCAGAAGCAAAACGACATCGGAAACGAAACAAAAAATTTTTGCCGTATTTTTCGTTTTCGTTATGGCAGACACATTACATGGAAAAGAATGCTAACGAAATGAAAAATTTTCATTTTCATTTTGTTTTTTCGTTTCGTTTCGTAATGAAAATGAAAACGAAAAATGTGGAAACCCACCCCGAAAAACGAAAACGAACCGAAACAGAACCCTAAACGACAAACAACAAACGAAAAATTATTTTTTTGAGTCGTGCCCATCTCTAGTGGGCAAGTCACGTTTGAGTTAAAGTTCTGACAATGACCCATATCGTGACCATGGATGGTGGTGAATGTTGGGAGCCGTAGCCCACAAGAGCAAGGCAAAGCTCAGAATTGCTTAGGTCCCTCTGAACTGCTGTATCAATGTGTTCCATGTCCTCTATTAGAAATTTACATAGGCAAGCTTCAGCAGAACCTCCATTTTCTCTCATGCTCTGAAAATCCCTGGGTAAACATGAAAATGACACTAGAAGGGCAGAACTAGTTCTCATTCACCCCAGAGAATGAGACATGTAGAGGTGGGCACGAAACAGAAAACTGATGGTTCAGCTGGTTCTGTTTCGGGCCCACCCTCGGTTTGATTCAGGTTTGGGTTTCTACGAATTTAAAAAAATATTCGTACGAACCCGAACCAAGCCAGGCAGTGGTAGACCCTTCCCCCGCCACCTCCGAAGCCCTGGCCACGGCAGAGCCGGGCAGCAGTAGACAGTTCCACCGCCATCTCCAGAGCCCCAACCGTGGATGGGCTGGGCGTCGGTAGACTGTCCCGTTGCCGCTTTTTTTTTAAAAAAAAAATTCAGCGGCAACCACATGGCCCCAGGGGGCGGGTCAGTGCTTTTTTTAAAATTTATTTATTTATTTATTTATTTATTTATTTATTTATTTATTTATTCAGCGCCGACCATGCAGCCCCAAGGGCTGGGTCGGTGCTTTTTATTTTATTTATTTATTTTTTATTTTTAAGTCCCTGACACTGGGGCTTTCCCCCCCCCCCGAGAGGCACTAGCTGCTGTGCCCCTTTTATTTATTTTTTCCTCCTGGTCCTGGAGAAGAGAAGACAGCTTCAAGGTAGGAGGGAGGGGGCAGAGGAGAAACAAAAAATGAAATGAAATGAAGCAGAAATTTCCGTTCCATTCCGTTTCGTTTTCCTTTGATGGGTTGGATTGCTATTTGTTTCGTTAGGTAACGAAATGAATGACGAATAACAAAACAAATTAAACATTCATCTCGTGCCCATCTCTAGAGACACGGAATAATGGGCTCCAGCTACAGGAAGCCAGATTTTAGGCTGGATATCAGGGGAAAGTTCTTAACTGTTAGAGCGGTACAGCAATGGAATTCATGACCTTGGGAGGCGTTGAGCGCTCCAACGCTGGAGGCATTCAGGAGAACACTAACCAAACTTTAATACTTTTACCTGGGTGCCTGCCTGGAGAATAACAATTCAATGAATCTATGATTTTCACATCCAGGGGAAAGTGTGTAGTAATTTCCACCAAAAAGCTGAGCGGGAGTCCATCTGCCACTTCTCCACCTGTCCTCCTGCTCCCAAGTCCCTGCCATTTACAACCCTGCCGCCTCCTCAGCCGACGCGCATAAAATTACCATGGGTGGAAAGGGAAAGATACCATTAAACACCGGGAACTGAGCTGTGAATGTATTTTTAGCACCCACATTTAATGACTTGCAGGCAGTTTTAACTGCAAGCCACAAAATCGACTGAAAGGCACTTTCATTTAAAGAGGAAATCCCAGGGTTGTAGCTGTGGCATCCAATTACTGGGTTTTATTCCCTCCTCTGTGTAGCAGATAGATTAAAGCAGCTTAGGGGTTGGAAGAGATAACACCCGAGATGCCAAGAAAAGCTGATTTTGTTTCCTTTTCTTTTCCAGATATGTGATCTCCAGTTTATTTTTTTTTAAAAAAAAAACACCCTGGGCATGCATAGCATGAAAAAGAGATGGGTGCCACCACCACTTTCACCTGACATGATTCTTTGAGGCCAACAGGACAGGGCTTTTTAATTTCCCTGAGCACTGGCTCCTAGCCTTAGCAGGTGCTTCCCTCCCTCATCTTTTCTAGATCTACAAGCGGACTGGCACTCATAGGCTTCCTTCTTTTGCGAGATCCGTTCCTGCTTCTTCTCTCTCCCTCATCTCTAGAGAGAAACAAACTCACACAAAAGAAATCAGCTCTATGGGCTTCTGTAAACCAAACTCTTGCACTAGACCAGTTGTTCACAGCCTAGGGAGACCTGGGTGTTCTTGGACTACAACTCCCAGAAATCCCGGCCAGCACAGCTGGTGGTAAAGGTTTCTGGGAGTTGCAGCCCAAAAACGCTTGGGTTACCCAGGGTTAAGAGCCACTGCCCTGCAGTCGTGCCCTACTCCAAGCGCAACACCCAGCTAAATCCAGAGTGTGGCCCCCTCCATAAGAGTCGTTGAAGCACATCTCTGAATTTCAGCTAACAGCTAAGGTTTGTGGGGCACCGTTTGGGGGGATGGGTTCCTTGTAAGAAAAATCAAGCTGGGGGCAGGTGAGAATCATCCTAACAAAATGAGCATATTTTTTTTCTCCTGATGTACGCCTTTGCCACAGCTACTGTCACATCTTGGGTTCGGTGCTGTTTTCAGAAAACTACAGAATTCCTTTGTAGCTCCTCAGTTGCCTGGCTGCATTTAGGGAGGAAGCTGTAATTGACAGTGGATGTAGGGAAGACAAAGTAGGACACAAAACACTAACCCTAATTCCAATCCTCCATTCATTGGAACGGTAATGGCAGTCGGGGGGGGGGGGGCTCCACATATCCCAATACAAAGTATGTCTGCGAAGGCAGACCTGAGGTCCAAGCCAACAAAACTGACCCATGAGAGCCTTCTGCTTCTAGCGACCTTTGCCAACCTGGTGTGTGGCAGTTGCTTTCAACTACAACACCCATCATCCCTGTCACAAAACACCCTTTAGAACTTTTTGCAACAGACGAATTCATCGGCATTCTGAGTGGAATCTGGCCACAGAGTCCCCTTCTTATCTAAGAATGTAACACATGCTGAACTCAGCACCCCAGCATTGGGACATCTTCAGACTCCCAAAACATACACACCTGGAATTTATTTCAGTGAAAAACTGCCTAGAGTACAAACATCAATATAACCTTTCAGACAAAAAAGTAGAACTATAGGTACCTATGACAGGTAAGAACTAAACCCAAAGAAGGATACCTGCATCCATGAATGTGGGAGAGTTGTATTCAGCAGTAACAACAGCAACAATGATATCAGAAACATGTCTGTGACAATTCTCAGTCGTCCAGGTGAGGTTTATCTGGAAGTTGAGTCATGGCAACTGGACTTCTTTTTCTTGAGAGATCGAAACGTTTTGCTGCTCATTCGAGCAGCTTTGTCAGTGACAGGCCTCCAACTAGTATACCCTGCGACCAATTTGCGGCCTTTTAAAAATCAAAAGTGGAGTCCATCCGCCGGGAACTAGACCACCACCCTTTGGCAGTCCAACATCGTTAACACACTTTCAACCAGTGATGTCTTCTGAGGTGGACAGGGCGCTTGACCGCTGTCGTCCCACCACCTCCTCCCTGGACCTTTGCCTGGCCTGGCTAATAAAAGCAGCCAAGCTGGTGACCATGGATTGGGCTACAGCAATAATTAATGGATCTCTCGTTGAGGACCGGGTACCCGTGTCCCTCAAGGAGACACTCATTAGGCCTATCTGTAAGAAGGTCAATGTGGCGGCTGATGGTATTAACAACTATGGACTAGTTGCCAACGTTCCCTTCATAAGTAAGGTCTTGGAGAAGGTGTGGTGGATCAGCTTCAGGCCCTCCTGGATGAAACCGATGCCCTCGATCCATTCCAGTCTGGGTTCAGGCCGTGGCATGGTACGGAAACAGCATTGGTTGCCCTGCCAGATGACCTACTGAGGGAGGTCAATGGGGGCAAGATGTCCTTGTTGGTCCTCCTCGATCTCTCAGTGGCCTTTGATACCGTCAACCAAGGTATCCTCCTGGGGAGGCTCTCCGAGTTGGGACGGAAGTCAACAGAACCATAGTGTCTAGATCAAGGGAAGTGATAGTACCCCTCTATTCTGCTCTGGTCAGACCTCACCAGGAGTCCTGTGTTCTGTGAGCCTCAATTTAAAAAGGATGTTGACAACCTCAAGTGAGTGCAGAGGAGGGTGACCAGGATGGTTGAGGGTCTGGAGGAAATGTCTTATGAGGAAAGTCTTAGGGAGCTGGGAATGTTTAGCCTTTCAAAAAGAAGGCTGAGGGGGGATATGATAGCTATGTTTAAATACAGTGGTACCTTGTGTAAAGGAATTAATTCGTTCCAAATGAAATTATGTTAAGCAAAATTTCCTTTATACAAATTCCCATAGGAATCCATTGAAAATGGAGTAATCCCATTTTTATGTTGTACAGATTTTTCCCATAGGCAATTATGTTAAGCAAATTTCCCCTATCTCCGGAATTTTTTATGTTGTACAAATTTTATGTTGTACAAACCGTTTGTTATACAAGGGTCCACTGTATTTGAAAGGATGTCATATTGAAGAGGGAACAGGTTTGTTTTCCATGGCTTCAGAGACTACGACTCGGGGCAGTGGTTTCAAACTACAGGCAAAGAGGTTCCATTTGAACATCAGGAAGAACTTCGTGACAGTTAGAGCTGTTCAGCAGTGGAATAATATGCTGCCACAAAGGAGGGTGGTGGAGTCTCCTTCTTTGGAGGTTTTTAGGCAGAGGTTGGATGGCCATCTGTCGGGAGTCCTGTGATGGAGGTTCCTGCATGGCAGGGGGTTGGACTGGATCGCCTTTGAGGTTTCTTCCAACTCTGTGATTCTATGATTCTATGATTCTAGTCGGGGGGGGGGCTTGGACGACCATTCCCAGAGAGTGGAGATTAGAGAGATGCATTGAGCATCTCCATCAGATTTACTGGTGTCGCTAAGGAGTTAAGACACACACACACCCCGACTGATGCCTTCAACCTTAGATCTAAATTGGGTTGCCAGTTGGTTGTAGCTGTCAGCATTTGGGGGTAGACATTGTTTTTTGTCCACCATGTTGAACTCTGTGGAAGCTTTCCTCCATCCAGTCTTCTTAATAATGGCTACATCGCCCTTCTCTCCTTTGGGAACCACAGAGAAGGCCAGTCTCGGCAACGAACAAGGCATTTCGCGTGATCAAGCTAAGTGACCAGAGCTTCAACAGGTGTTTTGGAGACCAATAGGCAGGGCCGGCGCATCCATTAAGGCAAACTAGGCAGTTGCCTAGGGTGCCAAAATGGAGAGGGGGCACCACCACCCCACCGCCACCACTGGCTAGCCTGCTGCCCCCCGTCACCTGCCCGCCGCCCCCACCCACCTGCGCCCCCCCGCCGCTGCCGCCGCCGCCCACCAGTCCATGCCCCCCACTGCCCCACTGCCCCCACTGTCCCCCCCCCGCCGCCTAGGGTGCTAAAAAACCTTGAGCCGGCCCTGCCAATAGGATCCCTAAGTCTCTAGGAGCAGACCATAGTAACAGGTCCTAACTTTCCATGAGTGGGTGCAGTTGTACGGAACCCAAAACCCAGCTTGAGATTTCCTGACCATTGCAAAGGGGAAGAGCTGCGGTTTCCCATCTCAAATGATCCTCTCCCCGTCTCTGCTCTGATGTGGACACCAGGTTGAGGATGTGAGCTGCAACAGGTAATGGAATGTCGGGCAGTTCCATGGCCTCCACGGCCTCCGTGAACTCCAAACCTTCTCCAGACAGCAGAGTCTTTGCATGTATTTTATTTATTTATTTATTTATTTATTTATTTATTTATTTTTACAACTTATATGCCGCCCACTACCCAAAGGTCTCTGGGCGTCTTACAATAAGGAATTAAAACAGTTAAAACATCAAATATCAATAAATAATTAAAACAGCAGCAAAACCTTATACTAAAATCGTTACACTAAAATTGCCATCAAAGGACCCACAGTCTATGTTGTATCAATTAAAAAACTTCTGGAACAGGAAGGTTTTTACCTGGCACTGAAATGTCATCAATGTTGGCACCAGGCGGATCTCACTTGGGAGGGCATTTCATAGCTTGGGGGCAGCTGCCAAGAAGGCCCTCTGTCTACAAGCCATCACTCTCACCTCCTTGAGGGATGGCTCTTTCAAGAGGGCCCCCTGGCTCGATCTTAATTGCCGCGTAGGTTCATATGGAAAGAGGCGGTCCTTCAGGTATCCAGGTCCTAAGCCATTTAGGGCTTTATATGTCAAAACAAGCACTTTGAATTGGGGTCGGGCAGCAACTGGTAACTAGAGATGGGCACGACTAGGGAAAATGACGTTTTCGAGTTGTCGTGTGTCAGAGGCAGCCCGTTTCGGCTCGTTTCCGTTTTTCGCGAAAATTCACAAAAATTAGTCGGTTCGTTTTTTTGTTTTTTCATTGTCGTTAGTACTGGTTTTGGGGGGGTAGCGGGCTCCTGGAGGCACCTCTGTAGGGTGGGTGCCTCCTCTGGCCCGCTAGGAAGGGAAAGCGGGCTCCTGGAGGCACCCGTGGGTGCCTCCTATCCTCACCCGCTGCATGAGACTTGCTGTGAGGCACCCCTCTTTGGGGTGCCTTCACTGCATCAGACCATGAAAGGGAAGAGAGAACGCAGGCTGTCCTCTGACTGCGTCTCACTAAGAAGGGAATCGTACTTGCGTAGTGCAATGCAAGTAGATCTGGCTTAGGGTATGGGTTAGTGCAAGGGCTAGGGTTAGGCTAGTGACGGGTAAGGTTACGGTGGGCTAGTGGGCTGCACCTTTCGGTGCCTCTCTGACCCACTAAGAAGACAGTGTACTGTAAGGAGTCAAGGATTAGGGTTAGGGTTAGGGGGCTAGGGCAGGGTTTAGTGGGCTTTTTGGCACATCCCAGAAGTCTCAGTGGCCAAGTGGCCATGCGATTGGTGGGATGGCTCCAAAAATTTGCATGGTCATCCACTCCCACATGGCCACTCGGCCAGCCCATCATTGCGCAGGTGTAAAAAAAATAAAATGGAATAAAATCAATGGAGGACAGAGGAGGAGAGGAGAGAGATTTTGTTGCAAGAAAAAAACCCACTGCTACTGTAAAAAATCTGGCAGTTTATAAATTTTCGCATGTTTCTGTGGTGCTTGTGTGTTTTTGGACCACGATATCGAAAAAAATATTGCGGTCACCGCCCCATTTTGGATCCCCCGCCCGCACCGCATGGCATGGCGACTCGAGTCCGGCTGCCCAGGACAGGAGAGGGGGGGGAGCCGGGACCCCCCCTCCAGAAACCACCCCTCTGGTAGGTGCCCTGAGCCCTTAGTCAGGCAGGCATTTTTCCGCCTGCTTTTTGGCCCGGGAATGGGTGGGGGGAGAGTTTAAAAGTTTTTTCCTGTGCCGTCCGTGCCGCTTCCGCTTGAATTGCGGCGGCCGGCGGCGAGACGTGCGGCCTTTGCTGCGAGCCTGCGGCGAGTCCCACCAGAGCAGCCCAGGATGGAGGGGGGGAGGCTGGGGACCTCCAGAAACCACCCCTCTGGTAGGTGCCCTGAGGCACGGCAGGCATTTTTCCGCCTGCTTTTTGGCCGGGAATCAGTTTTTTTTTTTAACATTTAAAAACTTTTTTTCTGTGCCGCTTGGCATCGCGCGATCGCGTGATGCAAAGAACGACCACAACAAATCAGACCAAAATTATTCTTTAGTCAGTTCGAGCTCGAATTCTGGCGGAGTAATTCCCGTTACCGTTTCCCTAGAGTAACGGAACCGAGTAACGGAAACGGAAACGGGAATACTGCTAAGTTGTGCCCATCTCTACTGGTAACCAATGTAGGCTACGTAGAATTGGCGTGATGTGATCCCTAGCGGCCCCACCGCTTACCAGTCACGCCACACGATTCTGAATCAGTTGCAATCGCCGAACCATCTTCAAAGGCAGCTGACGTATTACTGGATGAGTTGTTTGCATCTTTATTAAGGATCAGCAAGACTTTCTGTGCTTCTTGCATACTGTTTACTTGTCCAGGGACACCGACCTTGCTCAGATGGATCTCTGCAAAATACTGTGAGTCCAAGAGGACTTTTATGTCTATTCTGTGCTCCAAACAGGACTCCCTCTGGAAGTGTGAGCAGTGTGTGTGTGTGTGTGTGTTTGTGTGTGTGTTTGTGTGTGTGTGTGTGTGTGTGTGTGTTCCACCCCATCTCTTTCCTGCTGCTTCTCCACGTGATGGACAATTTGGAGAGCAGCATCTCCCTGCCAGTGGAAACCTGGTTGTTCAGGATCCCTCGGATGCATGGAGAAGCCCATTCAAGCATCAGCACCTCTTTGTTCCAGATGCCTCCTCACCACCACCACCACAGGAGGCAGGGATGGGATGTGTACATTGAAATCCCACAGAAGAAACAGGCTGGGAAGCCTCAAGACAGATGAGAAGGCATATTCCATCAGCAGGGAGTGTGTCTGGTCACAGGGAAAAGAGCACACCAACACCAACCCCTGTTCTGTCCCAGAGGTCCAGCATCATGCAAAGACCTGGGCATGACAGAAGGAAGAATTTCTCATGGGATTTCTGTGGGTTAGGGCAATGCCCTCTCTTCACCACTGTGACCTGCCCTCATGCTGGACTGAACAACCTGGGGGCATCACCGGGAGGGTGCTACCCCCTTCCTCTCCCACCCACTCTTTAAATAGTTCTTCATTTAATGGACACCGACAGGCACACTGTGCAGTAGCATTGCGTGGGGTGCCTATGAATCATACCCTACCCCCCTAAGCAGCTTTGCCCTTCCCCTGGAAAATTCTTACAGACACACTTGGTGGGACACCTTCCCCAAGGATGCTGCCTGGTTTCAAATTTGATGACTCATCAGTGCCAGGCAAAACAGTGTTCTCATCACCACCAGCAACATCACCACGGAGATGCCAAGATCTTCCAACCTATAGCAGTACTGTAACTGGATTCAGCTAACTGTCACAGTGGTGCTACTGGAGTTTACGCTGGTCTATTCTGCTGATATTGTTGCATTTACTAATCATTTAGATTGCCCAAAGGGTGTTGCATGGATCTAACCAATCATATATTGGTTACTGCATATTACTGCAACACTCTCTACCTGGGGTTGCCCTTGACCCTTGTCCGGTGTTTGCAGCGGGTACAGAATGTTGCAGCCAGGCTGGTGGTAAGTGCGAGCAGGTATGCCCGTATCACCCCCATCCTGGCCCACCTGCATTGGTTGCCCGTTGCTTCCCGGATAAGGTTCAAGGCTATGGTTTTGGTTTACAAAACCCTCCATGGCTTGGGACCTGTCTATCTGGCGGAGCGGATCTCCCAGAGGTCAGTCTCATCCCGACCAACCAGAGCCTCATCCTCCTTTTCTCTCCGAGTGGCCACACCAAGAGAGGCCCGCAGGGCTTTGACCTGGAATTGGGCCTTTTTGGTGGCGGTCCCGGCACAGGGGAACAAACTGCCTTCGGAGATTACGCAGGCCGAGTCGCTGGAGGCATTCAGAAGGGCTTTAAAGACCTGGCTCTTCAGGCAATGCTTTGGGGACCTCTGAGCATTTTGTCATAGTGGCTGTGATATTTTTTTTTCCCTTGCCGGAGATTACCTTTCTGGTGCGTGGCGCCAGGTCTATTTCTCCTGGCCATTTTTGGCTTGTATTTTATTATGCTTTTGTATTTTTATGATGTTCTGTGTTCGATTTTCTTGGGATTATAGTTGGGTAGTCGCTTTGGTGACGTGCTGTACACCGCCCAGAGTTCCCTATGGGAAAATCGGGCTGTCAATAAGTAAAAAAATAAATAAATAAATAATAAAAATATAGTCCCAAAAGAATGGGTACTGTCTGTGGATGTCTCTGCTGCTTGAGGTCTCCGGGATTCTATTCAACTCAACAATTGTATATTTTTGTGGAGAGACAAGCCTAGGCAGAGAGTCAAAAGGAAACTTAGCAAAAAATAAGCAGGCAGGTGTCACCTCCTGTTAGAATCATAGAGTCGGAAGAGACCTCAAGGGCCATCCAGTCCAACCCCCTGCCATGCAGGAACCCCATCACAGTATTTCAGACAGATGGCCATTCAGCCTCTGCTTAAAAACCTCCAAAGAAGGAGACTCTACCATCCTCCTTTGGGGAAGCTTATTCCACTGCCGAACAACTCTATCCATCAGGAAGTTTTCCCTAAGGTTCAAATGGAATCTCTTCTCCTGTAGTTTGAAACCATTGCCCCGAGTCCTAGTCTCTGAAGCCATAGAAAACAAACCTGTTCCCTCTTCAATATGACATCCTTTCAAATGTTTAAACATAGCTATCATATCCCCCCTCAGCCTTCTTTTAGAGAGGCTAAACATTCCCAGTTCCCTAAGCCGTTCCTCATAAGACATTTCCTCCAGACCCTCAACCATCCTGGTCGCCCTCTTCTGCACCCGCTCGAGGTTGTCAACATCTTTTTTAAACTGAGGTGCACAGAACTGGACACAGTACTCCAGGTGGGGTCTGAACAGAGCAGAATAGAGTGGGACTATCACTTCCCTTGATCTAGACACGATGCTTCTGTTGATGCAACCAAGAATCGCATTGGCTTTCCTGGCTGCCACATCACACTGCTGACTCATGTTCAATTTGTGGTCCACCAAGACTCCCAGATCCCTTTCACAGGTACTATTCTCCAGCCAAGTGTCCCCCCATCCTATATCTGTGCAATTCATATTTATTGTTCATGCCCATCAACCATTATTGGAAATTCTTCATTTTAGGAGGAAACTAGAATTCTCCCTTTAGGCTTTCTTGAAATCAACACTCTGTCTCCAGTATCTGCAAGTGACTGCCGAAAAGGGAACATCAGAACTTGATGAGCTTCATTACGCCGTGCCCCTATTACAAAGGGAGACCAGCTTTTGGTTTGATTTTGTTGGTCTGTCTTGTTTGTTTTCTCGCATGCTCCGACACCGATCGTTAAGTGTAATAATTAGATTGGTTTTGTGTCGCTATTTTAGCATTCAATCACAATTAGACAGAATGGCAGTCTGCTAAATGAATGCCATGCTAATATCTTCGATTGGAAACAGCCAACATTATAATGCCATTGTCCAAGACGATAGTAAGGTTGCACCTGGAGTACTGTGTCCAGTTCTGGTCAACGCATCTCAAGAAAGACATAGCAGAACAGGAAAAGGTGCAAAAGAGAACGACTAAAATTATTACTGGGCTGGGGCACCTCCCTTATGAAGAAAGGCTGAAACATTTGGGGCTCTTTAGTCTGGAAAAAAGGCGCCTGCGGGGGGATATGATCGAGACGTACAAAATAATGCAGGGCATGTGTCAAGTGGATAGAGGGAAGCTCTTCTCCCTCTCACAAAATACCAGAACTAGGGGACATCCACTCAAATTGAGGGTTGGGAGAATGAGAACAGACAAAAGAAAATATTTATTTACCCAGCGCGTTGTTAGCCTGTGGAACTCCCTGCCACAGGGTGTGGTGATGGCCTCTGGCCTGGATGCCTTCAAAAGGGGATTGGACAGATTCCTGGAGGAAAAGTCCATCACGGGTTAAAAACCATGATGGAGATGTGTAATCTCCAGGCTTACAACCAGGGTACTTCAAGGACCAGATGCAGGGGAGGGGTATCAGGAGACAGATATCTAGTCTCATGGGCTCCCAAACGCATCTGGTGGGGCCACTGGGAGATCCAGGAAGCTGGACTAGATGGGCCTTTGGCCTGATCCAGCATGGCTCTTCTTAGGTTCTTAGGGAAGGGAAACGCTCCCAAGATGGAAAAACACAATGGGGGGGGCACCTTGAATGCCTGCAGGAGACCCGTAAAGGACCCATAAGGCCTTCTTGGGGTAAAAAAATCAACAAACAAACAGAAAGGAAACAAAATGCCCTTGGAAATAGTCTAGCAAGGAAGGCAAAGTTCATTGTATCTTAGGCAGAGGTGGGAAGGTTGCGCCTTTCCGGATGTGGCTGGACTATAACTCTTGCAGGCATTACCAGGAGACAGAAAGAAGAGGGAGACAAGGTGCCCCACCACCACCACTACAAAGACATGGCAATCCCGCAGGCCAGGGTGGTGTGTGAAATGCAGGGCACAGGCGTAGGAGTCCTCCTGGGTACAAATCACATTCAGCCACGTGGATCACCTTGAGCTACCCTTGGTTCTATTTTTCCGCCATTTGTTCCCAAACTTAGGAAGCCAAGATGACTGAACTCCTAGAAAAGCCCACCGCTGGCCTAGACAACACCAGAAAAAGACAAGCAAGAGGGTCCTGGAACAAATCTAACCTAAAACCAATCTAGAAGCAAAAATTTATTCTTATTATTTATTTTATTTATTTCTATACCACCCAACTTCCGACGGAACTCTGGGCGGTTTACAGCAAGATTAAAATCGACAATACAATACAGGAATAAATCAAATAGAGCCAAAACAACAGGAGGGAAAACCCTCAGTAAGAGGCGTCAAGAGGGCGGAGGAGGGGGGAGACCGTAGATTATATTAAATTAAATTAGATTAAAGGTCGCCAAATGCCTCCCTAAAAATTAGTTGGCTCAGGCTGTCATACGTTGGGGCACCCAATGATAAGCCAAGCTCAACTTGAAAAGACAATCATGGCACCTCCCTCAAAGCAGGACGGAAAGAGGAAGGTCAAACCGGAGATGGGTTGACTCAATTTAAAAGAATAACCCTTCATCTTGCAAAACTGGGAAGAGCGGTGTTTGTGTAAAGGACCTTTTGTGGGATCACTGGTTCATACTGGTTCATGGGGTCACCCATGTCTCAACTCCACAGAAGAAAAGGAATCACCACTTGGCCAGATCAGACCAGCTTCCCACAGCAGTCTGTGGCCCTCAGCGGATAGGGCAGTGGTAGCGAACCTTTGGCCCTCCAGATGTTTTGGACCGCCACTCCCAGAGTCCTTTGTCATTGGCAATGCAGGCTTAGAATTCTAGGAACTGTGGTCCAAAACATCTGGAGTGTCAAAGGTTCGCCAACTCTGGAATAGGGGGAGTAAAAAAAAGAAACAAAAGAAAAGAAAGCACACAACAAACATGAGAACCATTCTTTGAAAGACCACTTAGCTGGTTTTCAGAATTCTACTGGGGGGGGGGGGAGGAGATAAGAGCATCTATTTGGAAAGCAAATCTTTGTTCTTGGAAGTTTCCCAGAGTGAAAAACAGCATTTATTTATTTATTTATTTTAGAGCTTATATACCGCCCGTCTTCCGGGGAGGAACTCCGGGCGGTTTACAACAAAACAGAACAGTAACCAATTAGATACAACGTCGTAATAAAATAATAAAATCAATTTAAACCACATAAATGAAAAGTTTGGCATGGAAACAAATGGCAGGCCAAAAAAAAAAAAAACAGTCACCAAGCGCCTCCCAGAAAAGCAAGGTCTTTAATGCTTTTTTGAAGGCTGACAGGGACTGTGCAAGGCGCAACTTGCTTGGAAGATGATTCCATAGTGTGGTACCAGCCACAGAGAAGGCCCGGCCACAGGTAGACGCTTTCCGAGCCTCCCTGGGCGTGGCCACCCAAAGTGAGTGCACCCGCGACATTCTAGTTGGTCAGGCCGAGGTTGATCACTGGGAGATTCGCTCTGCCAGGTAATTAGGTCCCAGGCCATGGAGGGTTTTATAAATTAAAACCAAGACCTTGAATCTAATTCAGGACACACACCCGCCACCAGTCTGGCTGCCGCATTTGCACCCGTTGAAGTCGCCGAACAAGAGTCAAGGGCAACCCCATGTACAGAGCGTTGCAGTAATTTGTCAGTAGTTTTCCTAAATACAATAAAATATAGGTGGAAAGGCACACAAACGGTCTCAGGGACTCTCGTGAGGTGTTTTACCCCTCCTGACTACTTGCAACTCCTTGTGTGTGCCACCAGCAATGGAATTAGGATGATGAGACACAGCATGAAGGGAAATTGGCATGATGGGACACCGTGTGATTCATAAGGCTCAATATTAACTGTACATTTACAGCTTTTCGCTAGACGCTTATCCAAGGAATGCAACAGTCAAGACATAACAAGACAAATTAGAGAAAATTAGACAGCTACCATTGGTTATTTCTTTCACGTGACATCTCGAAGATTCTCGGAGCTGGGGAAAAGAAAAATTTATACTTAAGTCTACAAGAGAGATGGGGGGGGGCTTGCTTCGAATCTGGCTTCAAGATGTAGTCAGCTAGATTTAGACCTAGCCAGCATAGGCTTGTAATTTTTCATAGTATTAAGATAGTGAGACTATCATAAGCTTCATTATTTTTCAGGCAATATTATATGATTGTATCTAATAAGTATTTTAATATTTTTCATTGATTTTTATGAGTTCTTTTTTCATTTTTGTAACTTAGAACAGTGAATAAAGGGATTTCATTAAATTGATGCTCTCGGGCTACTTGTTTTCTTTAAAAGAACCCACAGGAACTAAGGCAATTCTCGGCTAACTACGCTCCTACTCCTGAGCTTCCTTACACCACCTTTATTTAAAATGTGCATAACAGGATGCTTATTTTAAGCTTCTGACCTGCCCGGTTTCTGAATCCGATTCTACGGCTCTCTGGGGGAAAGAACAGTGTGCCTTAAAATAATCCCGATTTTATTCCTCCTGCTGCACTGCTATCGAGACAGGGGAGAGGCAGGGAGAGGCAGCTCGCCACGGATTTCCCTTGAAAATCGGCACAGGCACAGCACTTTGGAGCACCGTGGGTCTGCAGATGGATTCTGTTCACAATGTGCTATAAAAAGCGTAGCCGATGTGACCGCTTCCAAGTCTGTTCACAACGTTCGTCGTGAACATCCTGAGCTGAAGTGGCCTGCGGTTTCTTCTTGTCTTTATTTATTTATTTATTTATTTATTTATTGGGCTTATATACCGCCCGTCTTCCCGAAGGAACTCCGGGCGGTTTACAACATAAGAAAATACTAATAACAACTGTTAAATAAAAAACAATTAAGCAATTAACAATTTAACACAGATTAACAAACTGAACAATGAAGAATGGCTTTACAGATGGCTGTGGGGAAGCACGTTCCTTTACAAGGCTTATAAACATTAGTGTTTTCAATGTGTTTAATGTGTTTCCTTGACTTTTGGTGTTTACGTCTTCTCTGCTTACGAAGCCACTCTGAGCAAAAGCTGGCTGCCTGGAATAACGACAGAGGAAAGTGCGAGAAACAGCGATTCCTCGCAGCTAACCGGAAATCAAGAGCAGGCTCGTGTTTTCTCTGAACCAAGGATGAGCGGCAGAAGAGAAGCAATCAGAAGGCCAGAGAGGTGGCTATGATGATGATAATGATGATGATGGCAAAATATGCTTGAATTGCCATAGCCAATCAGAACAAGGCCAGTCTAATCCAGTCCCTCATTTCTGGCTGGTCCACAAAATTATTGTTTAAAAAAAGACACTTCCTGCCCTACCACTGCACCCCAATCCTGCCCACACACGGTAACCTGGGGGGGGGGGTTATTAATTATTGTTGATTATTCAGGCATCAGGTTTTATAATGTGTTTTGTGTTCATCTTTCTATCTGTCTAAGGAATGACCAGAGCTAATTCAGAAGCTGTTCTCATATGTCAAACAAGAAATGTGATTGTTTATAGTTACCACCTCTCTAACTTGTGCAGTCAAGGAATTGGAAGGGACCCCACGAGTCATGTAGTCCAACCTTGGACAAAGTAAGAATGACTTGGCTAAGGATTCCGGATCGGTAGCCACCCTGCTTCTGTTTAAACACCTCCGATCACGGACAAGCCCACCACTTTCTGAAGCATCCACCTCACAGCTGAACAGTTCTTATTTCCTAGACATTCCTCCTCCTCATGAGTAGGCAAAATCTTTTCTCCTGACAATTTCAAGCTAAGCTTTCAGCCCCGTCTTTGCAGAAGGCAAAGCGGCTCCATCTTCTACATAAGAGCCATCATATCACCTCCAAGAGCAGAGGACACACCCAGTTGCCTCAGTTCGGCTCCCTCCTGGAGCCTGCTCGCCATAGTGGTCACCATCCTAAATTTCAAACGATACAGCATGTGCTTCAGAAGAGAGATGGGCACGAACCGTCCAACTGGTGGTTCGTGCCGGTTTGTCCTTCAACCGAACGGGTGTACAGCTCTTCCCAAGTCCCTCATCCTCTGGTAGTTGTCCTCCTACGGGCGCTGCCTCTGAGTGGGTGCCCGTCAGGATAGGAGGCGGGGCTGGGAACGAACGCCTGCTTGGCCAAAGGAGATGGACAGTTAGTGCCTATCTCTACTTGGGAATTATTTGGACCAGGAAGGCCAGATGGGAAAGCTGCCAAGAAGAGAAGATGGGCAGGGTAAGTGAATGGATGTGGGGGAGAAAGTTTTGAGAAGCCCGGTTTGGTCAGCAAGGCACAAAATGGCTGAGATTGGATGCCAAGGAGAGCTTGAAGCAATGAAGATGCAAGAATCCTTGGAAGAAGGTCTCAGCATGACAGCCACCCCTCTAAGGCTGATACTTCACGTCCATTTCATCACTGTTCACGGTCCCACTTTGAAGCAATACAAAGTAATCTAGCTGCACGTCCATTGAGGGATGAGTGGAGTCCGTCCCAACCATGCTGCCTGAACAGCGATTTAAGCGGGACGAGAGATTCCCCTCCCTGGCCTCAGGAACCTGCTCATCACGCTTCTGGTTCCGAGACGAGTGCCCGTGAGGTAAGGCTCGTCACGCAACATGCCATTCTCCATCTAGCGGCAGGAGTGAGAAGTGGCATTCACCATTACATTCCCTATGGAGTCAGCAATGCAGCGCAGAGAGATTAAAGGACAAATGCCACAAACTTAGCTCCATAACACATTGAAGGCAAGGCTTTGGAGAGTTGAAACATTGAAAAACGGAAGGTTGGGGTCGGAAAAAAAAACCCGGAGAACAAAGCCATGGAATTTCATATTCATCAGAGAACGAGGACATGTGGTATTGAACGAGTCATGCCGGTATCATCAATCACGCCTGTGTGTACACGGGAACAGGGACAGAACCGGAAGACCATGTGACCGTGACCGATATCAACATGCAACAAACTTCCTCCCGGGACGAGAATGGACGTGAAGTAACCGTCCAAGTAGATCACCAATCTCCTGGCTGCTTCCCAAGTTCCTCGACTTTGCAGTTTTTAAGTGCTCCACTAGGAAACTGGTCACAGACTGCTACGGAAGAGAGAGACAGTGACCTTTTCTTATCATGCCAGGGTTGCACCATTGTAAATCATCCACCCTAATGTTCATGTAATGCTTTTCTGTGTTTAATTCATCCCATCTCCTGGGCCTTGCCCCAGGCAGAGAAGATGGCCACCGCAGAGCTTGGGCCAACTTTGCTTTATCTCTCGAGTCCCTGCAAGCCCTAAAGATGTCGGGTCAAGCATCACCTGGAGATTAAGGAACCTTTGAGGTAAAACATGAGACCTTTCCAGGAAAGGGAAGCCCCAATCGGCAATGGATTAAGTTTAATTACAAGATGATGCTACCTCAGTAGAGCACCCGGCCTCAGAACAAGGCAAGGTCCATCTTCTCAGCTAGCATGGGCTGGATGGAAGAGTCTTCTATTTACAAACCCAAATGGCTCAGATCTAAACAGGGGTTACATCCATCTCAAATCTCCTGTCTTCCACCACGCTGCAAACATTATTGAAGGAGTCACATCCTGCCCTTTAGGATTACAGGTAAGAATTATAAACCATCAACCTGACAAAGCACAATCACATGGCAGACAAATACAATTGCAAAAATAGGTTACAGGCGATACCTTCATAGGGCCATTATTAAAAATAAAAAAGGAACATTGCAAACTTTCGAGTGCAGCCGATCACCCTTCTTCAAAGCAGGTCCCAGAAGTTCAGACATGGTGAAAGATGTTCTTCACCAGGAGGTTACTTTTCAAGTCCTTATTTAGATGGTGGTCTTAAAATCCATGTTGTTGTTGTAGCCAGGGCAGGAGTCTTATTGGAGGCAAGAAGGGTAGTTGTAAAAGGCTGTTTCTTAAGTCACACCCCCGTTCTTCAAACAAAGAAACATGGGTCATATACCACCACCCCCTCTCCCTTACCCAGCTCCATTTGGCACTATGAGACATACAAATCCCTTCTGGTCTGGCTGGCGGCGGGGGGGGGGGGGGAGTTGATACAAAGGGCCCATGTACTTCATTCTGGGTTTGGTGTAAAAAAAATGTTGGTAAGTCCACTAGGTTTGCCAATTGGAACCAGACTGAATTAAAGTTATATTACCTAGTGGAAGCAGTGTTGCCCTTTGATGTTGAGAGTTCTTGTGCCTCATTCCAGGTCTCTGGGGAATGCCGGCTATACCTTTGAAATCAGACATATTAGGGAGTGTAATATGGCTGCAAATGCAGCCAGACAAGACAAGGGCGGGGGCAACAGGAAAGAGCAGTGGAATAAGACCTAAATGAATTAATTAACCACAGCTTAAAAAGCATAAGACTTGGCATTAGGTGGGCTACACTGTGGAGAGCCTCAAACGCCAACGAGAGCACCCCAAGTTCACATGTTCCTAATATCACTCGGAATGCAAATCCCGACCTTGCTTCATCTTGCCATCCTGACCTTGCTTCATCTTGCCGCAGTAAGTGAAATTAATTAATTAAGAAATGACTGCATCCTCAACACAAGATAAGATTTCTCTGTGTGTGTGTGTGAGAGAGAGAGGGGGGAAGAGAGAGATGGGGAGAGAGTTTCAGAGAATACAAACTTGTCTTTCATGCGCAGATGTCAGTGCACAGAGCTGAAAAAGCAAAAGTATTGTCTTGTGTCACGATCTATGGAGAGTGACAGCATGGGATAGATTGTTCGCACCTCGCACGCACACACACACAAGAAAAAGCCCTATGCAGCAAGACCAAGAATGAAAGGGGGGGGAAGAATCGTCCCAAAACCATCCCCACTCGAGTTTGTGGAAAAGAGACCCAAAAAAAAAAAAAAACCACTTTGGGCATCAGAGATGTGTTGGAATCTCTGTGGGCCTGTGTGGCAAAACGTGATAGGTAACTCATAAATATTCAAATGATGTCAACTGGGTGACCAATGGAATAGCCTGTGGGCGGGGCTACAGCATATAAAAACATGTGCTTGTTGGAAGAACTGGTAGATAGGGACTGGATAGGGACTGGAAAGGTTTCTGATGACGGGTAGGGACTGGTTAGGGTTTAGTTAGGGTCTGAAGAGTGAAACTAGAGTGTTGTAGAAATGGTATAAGAATGATGAGCATAGATAACTAAGAAAGTTTAAAATATAAATATTGTTCTAAGTTGATTTACAAGAGTGTGTTCTCAATGTTTATTCAACTACCTGTGTGAAATGAATAAACACATCCACTCGTTTAAACTTTAAACACTTTGTGTCAGACCACATTTTTAATTCATGGAAATTTAAAGTAATTTTATTGATGGCAGTATTTTAGTACCCAGGTCCCTGACAGCCCAAGACAGGCCATGGGTTCCACCTCCATCGTAGTGGTATCCCGAGGTACACACCTTGGTTTTCTCCCACGCAGAGGGTGTCTAGGGGGCCTGGTGGGAAAGCAAACCCCCAGCCTCTGAAATTGAAGCCAGAAGCCCTCCCTCACTGGGCGGTCCAGCAGCTCCCGTCGACCTCTGCTCAGGGCCTTTCGGGATCCTCCGGATGCCACCGCCCTGCTCTCAGAGCAAGCAGGGGAAGGTGGCAGGACCAGAGCCCTGATTTCGGACAGCACCCAGTGCAAAACGAACCCCATCATCCGGGGGGTCGCCTCCAGAGGACAAACAGTCCAGGGACTTTGAGAACAAAGTCGAGGAGGCTACGGATCCATGCGTTGGAAAAGGAACAGGCTCAGCCTTTAACAGTGCGCTTCAACTAGGGATGGACAGGAAACGAAAAATGAAATTCTGTTTTGTTGTTTCGCTACGTAACAAAACGAAACGAAATGAAACGAAGCAGCATTTCGTTTTTCCACTGAAACGAACCATTTTGTTCCATCGTTTTGGGGCTCCTGCTGAGCTGTCAATGGCTGGAGCCCTTTAAACCTGGCCCAGTCGGTACCATTTTTCAGTTTATTTTTTTTGTGTTTTGTTTCATGCCCATCCCTAGCTGCAACCGATTAAACTTAACTGCGGGGGGGGGGGGTTGAGGAGATCAACACAGGAATGCTGCTCGTACCTCACTGCATTAATTTTTTATTCGTCTCTACGGGAACACCTCCAGTACCTGCCAGAATCTTGAGCTTTATCATGGCCCGGAAGAAGAGGAAGACACGTGTGCCTCTCCTGCCATCAGCTTGTCTCTCTCTCTCTCTCTCTCTCTCTCTCTCCTTACCACTGCTGGATGCCATTCCCCTCCTCAGAAGGAGGTCCTGGCCTGGAGGAGACCCCAGGAAAAAAGAGCTGGGGAGAAGCTTTCCCAGGGAGGGAATATGGGAGCCCGGAGCTCTCTCCCCACCGGCAAGACAGGCAGGATTTAGATCTCCCCATACCTGGGTTGAGAAGAGAGAGAGAGAGAAAAAGAGATGCCCTGTCTTGAGGCTGGAGGGTGAAAAAGGAATGAACTGGCTCCCTTTCATAGGTATGTCTGCAGCGGGAGGGGAAATGGAAATATGAAAAGCGGGGAGATAAGTGCCTGAGGACAGTGCTTCTTCTACTGGGAGGGCACACCATTCCTTCAACACAAATTGTGTGCTTCTTTGCGGCTGCCAGTATCTCTTCCTCCTCAAAACCACGGCATCTACCGTTGCTCCAGGAAGATTCTGGGAGAGAGAAAAGTCGGCAGCCTTTCACCAACTGACTCAAGAAGGGAGATGGCAATGCGTCCCTCCTCAAAATGCTCAGCTCACACCAGTGGTGTAGCATGGGGGGGGGGAGGAGTCTCACAGGGGTGACTTAGCCTGGTGCAATATTTTAGGGGGTGCAGCTTGCCCCTCCCCCGCCCACCCTCCCTGGGTTGTGCCAAGTGCCTCCTGGACATATCTTCTCTGCCTACCTGCCTGCCTGCTTCCCCTCTTCCCTTCCTCGCTAGCTTGGCCATGGCTCAGGCGCCCATCGCCAAGAGATGCCATCTGGGAGACGCCAGCGCCAGCGGCAGGGGAAATGGTAGCCCTGGATCCCTGTGCCTTCATGGAGCACGGCCTGGCTTGGAACTGGTTCGGTGCCAGGGAGTAAATGCCCGGTCAGAACCCGGCACCTGTGCCAGGGTGAGAGCAGGTACCTCTCAGTGTTTTCCACTGGCCCAAGAAGTGGCCAAATCGCAGCTGATTCCCCGGCAGATGGCTGGTGTGAACATTTCAGGACATCCCTTCCTCCTTTTCCTGTACTCTCCTCAAGATATTGGTGCCTGCCTGGAGAGGCGATTTTTATTTTCCACGAAAGCTCATACGGAATGTCTGATGTTTTGGGGTCTAAATAAGGGGGGTCACACCTCTAGCATTTGCATTGTGTAAAAGAACCACATACAGTAGCAAGTTCTCGTATGTTTTGGGTGAAGTAGGGCCTCAAGCTGAGAAATACTAAATGTGTGGGTCTCTTACAAAGACTGGAACCTACTCTTATTGTCCACCGAAATCTGCCGGTTCCTCTTTAAGGTGCGAGGTGAGGATTCCACGTCTCCAGAGCCCCATCCTGTTTCAGTTGTGAAACACACACACACAGACACACACACACACAAACTGTATCACTCAATTACAGGATCCTTCTAACTAGCAGCTTATTTTTTTAATAGAAATGATTCACACCCTAAGCCCCTTTGCTAAGCCCCTTTGACATTAAGGACAGCCAGAATCCTGCTAGTCACACCTCCCAGGAGAGCAGACCTCGGTCACCCTCAATTTCAGCAGAGGATTGTACAAGTTTAGAAGTCAGGGCAGCCATTTGTTATGGGACCGGGGCCATGTGACCGGGAGGAACAGCACGTTGCTCTGCTAATTCCTTAAAACTGCAACAGTTTGCCACTGAAATTTAGAGCGAAGGAGTTATTCACACATTCATGGGTAGCAGGATTCCAGCGGACAGATGCAAAATTATACAGAACCACTGGCTTCTTTTCTGCCCCTGTTGACCAAATGGGAGAACTTAATTCTGTTGACAAAAGGCAGGAGGGTGTATGGCTGTGAAAGATGGAGAGTCAAGAAAGCCAGCGTGGCGGGGGGGGGCAATTGATTTGTTTGAAATGAGGTGCTGGGGGAGAGTTTTCCAGGTACCCTGGGTCTCATTTCATTTTTCGTTTTGTCTCATTCCCTTCCGTTTTGTTTCATTTTGAACGATTTTTTTTTAAAAAAATCTTTTTTTTTTGTTTCATTTTTTAAAACTTGTGTATATGTGTACTGTGTGCGTATGGTGCTTGTGCAACTTTTTGTGTATGTGTCTGTGTAGTGCTGGCACAACTTTTCCCCCTCCCCCCCAGGGCTTTTAAAACTTGTTTCCCTCCCCTAAGCCCCAGGTGCCAGCTGATTGGCCCTGGGGTAGGGGGGAAAGGTTTTTTCCCCCACCTCAGCGCTGATCAGCTGGTGTGCGGGGCTTGGGGAGGGAGGAAAAAGTTTTAAAAGCCGTGGGCTTTTAAAAACAGCTGATCAGCTGGGGTGCGGGGCTTAGGGAGGGGGAAATGCAAAAAGCAAAGCAAAAAGCAAAGTGTTCTGCTTATATACTGCCCCATACCACATTAAGTAGTCTCTGGGCGGTTTACAATTTTAATTACAGTGTGCAGGCTACACATTGCCCCCCCCAGCAAGCTGGGTACTCATTTTACAGACCTCGGAAGGATGGAAGGATGAGTGAACCTTGAGCCTGCTACCTGGGATTGAACCCCAGGTCGTGAGCACAGCTTTACCTGCAGTACTACAGGCATTTAACCACTGCGCCACGAGGCTCCCACCTTCCTGCATCCGATCGGTTTTCCATAGTAATACATTTATTTATTTTATTTATTTATTTTTACAATTTATATGTCGCCCACTACCCAAAGGTCTCTGGGCGGCTTCCAATCAAGTAATTAAAACAGTTAAAAACATCAAACAACAATAAATAATTAAAACAACAATAAAAACCTTATACTAAAATCATCACACTAAAATTGCCATCAAAAGACCCACAATCTAAATTGTATCAATTAAAAAACTTCTGGAACAGGAAGGTTTTTACCTGGCGCCGAAATATCATCAGTGTTGGCGCCAGGAGGATCTCACTTGTTTCAATACATTCCTAAGGGAAAACAAAAAAGGGAATGGAACGAAAATTTCAATTGCATTTCATTTTGTTTTCTTTGATGGGCCACTTCGTTTTTCGTTTCATTAGGGAGCGAAATGAAAAAATGGAAAACAAAATGGAAAAGATTCATGTTGTGCTCATCTCTAGTTGTTTTTATATAAGCAGGCGATATATATGTATGCCAAATAAAGTAAAGTAATCTTCCCACACCAGGCATGTTCTTGAACAATGGCTCTCATGCAACCCCTCTCATGCGCACAACGAATCAGACTTCCCACTTCCCATCCTCAGTCATATTCGGATTCCACCACCAGGAGCCACCACTTCAAGCATCAAGGCCAGTCAACTGCCCTCCTGGGGAATCCTGATGGAACCTCCGCTTGGGCACATGGTAGCAGACAACACGCAAAAGGCATGGATTTCAACACTCCTTGCCAACCGCTCAGCCCATGCAAGTCACTAGCAATTAGGATTAGAAGTAACTGTTGCTTTCCTCGGGCTACACTTAATTCAGTTTAAAACTGCATTAATCTTGGCTCAGAGGAGGCCCTGCTAATCGGCCAAGAGTGACTGTGTCGAGGTTCAGTGTGGCTTAGTGCAGATTAAGCTGGGTTGTATTAAATGCACACCCCCAAGTTAATCTTGGTTAATTACGCAGCGACTCCACTTTCTCATCTGGATTAGACTCTCTTGGCATGAAATGTGTTTATATGGGAGCATCACAAAACAGGTATATTGTGAGATGCTCTGCTATAGGCTCTTTCATTCTTGTTTCAATAGGCGCGGTTGATTGCGCAAAGTGGAATCCCAGGATCCAAATGGTAGACCCTGCAACTATGCTAGGAAGAGCAGAAACCCATAAAAGCCATCCTAAACGGGACAGAACCCACCTCTGCTATACCATGATTGGTTTTTGGCCACTGTCTCCCTGAATGTCTTTTTCAAGTTAAGATTCTTTTTGTCATTTTTTTATGGTTTGCATGCTTCTAATTATTATTTTGCATTTGAAATAGCATATTGTTTAAGAGTTTTTTT
>JAHTLZ010000332.1:253767-269667 GCA_023846285.1 Phrynocephalus versicolor
ATAATAATAATAATAATAATAATAATAATAATAATAATAATAATAATCTACTTTTCTTTAGGTTTTTGATCTTTGGAAGTTGAGTGGTCAATCAATCAATTGTCTGTAAGTCTTGCCCCGTCCTGCTTCTGAGTAAACAATGCATCTTTGGAGGAGAGGCAACCGTTCTCTCTCTCTCTCTCTCTCTCTCTCTCTCTCTCTCTCTCTCTCTCTCTCAGCTGGCTAAGGTAAGAGTTAAGACCCAAATGAAGGGCCAGTTGTTTCTCCGAATTTTCGCCCACGTGGTTGGCTGTGCAGAGAGACTGCCAAGCAGCTACTTAGAAATGCACGGCGACACAGCCTGACATAATGAGGTCCCTGTTCTCTGGTAGAACTGCTTTGCTTCCGACCACACAATATCAAGAATTGTACAGGGTTAAAATGTGACACAATAGACACATTCAGCGTTTTCTGCCCAGGGCCGCAGGCCTCCAAAAACCATCACACCACACCCCAGGGAGGAAAAACACCAGCAGCATCTGGGAAGAAAAAGGAATCATTTCCAGCATGGCTGGTATTGATCAGCTTTCTCCGAGGAGGAAAAGGAGGGTGGGAAAAAGTTTGCCACAGGTTTCCTTTGATTCTCAGTCCCCACTTCCAACATCCTGCCTGCAGAAAACCCTCCCCTTTCTTTCACTCCTCTAAAAGCCCCCAAAGAAACGCCTGAGGGGATGCCGTCTGCCCAACAATGGCATCCATCCGGCCCTCTTTCACCACCACCCCTTGCTCAGCGGCAAGGAGCAGCCATGGAAGAGGCCACTTGGCTAGCACCCTCACGAGTGCATCACAAGAACGTAACATAAGAACATAAGAACAGCCTTGCTGGGACAGGCTGATGCCCACCCAGTCCAGCACTCTGTCTCACACAGTGACTCAGCATTTGCTTCAGGGTATTCCCAAGCAGATGTCTTCATCTACTTATGATTCCCTGCAAATGGCATTGAGAGATATCCTGCTTCTCTCTCCAACCCAGAGGTTGTCCTTAGGCATCCATCATGAGAGCCATGAATACCCTTGTTTTCCATGAACTTGTCTAATCCTTCCTTAAAGCTGTCAAGGCTGACAGTTGTCACCACTTCTTCTGGCAAGGAGTTCCAGAGACCAGTGATCCTCTGGGTGAAAAAGGACTTCCTCTTATTGGTTTGAGATCTAGCACCCAAAAGTTTCATGGAGTGCCCCCTAGTTCTAATGTTGTGCGATAGGGAAAACGGCTTTTCCTTCTCTACTTTGTCCACTCCGTGTATGATTTTATAAACTTCAATCAGGTCACCTCTTAGGCGCCGTCGCTCAAGAGTGAAGAGGCCCAGCCGTTGCAGCCTCAGATGGTAAGGAAGGTGTTCCAGTCCCCTAATCATTCTGGTTGCCCTCCTCTGCACTTTTTCCATTTCCATAATATCCTTATGGAGGTATGGTGACCAGAACTGTACGCAATACTCCAGATGGAGCCTCACCACAGATTTATAAAGAGGCAAAATGACACCTGCTAATTTATTTTCTATACCCTTCCCAATGATCCCTAGCAGTGAGTTTGCTTTTTTCACTGCTGCAGCACACTGGGTTGACACCTTCATTGAGCTGTCCACCAGGACATCCAAGGTCCCTTTACTGGTTTGTTGCAGAGAGTTCAGACCCCATCAGTGAAGCAACTCTTTACTACAAGCATCCAGCATGAGGCTGCGGCAGCAGGATACAGGCACTGCATTGGCAAGTCCTGAACATCCAAGCACAAAGTTGGGTTTTCCTCAAACCCTCCAAAGTGGTAGAAAAACAGGGTGGAGCTGCCGAACTAAGAGGTTTAGGGCTCCAGTGACTGTTCATCCAGCACTTATAATGTCATTATACAAAACAATAGTAAGCCCGCACCTGGAGTATTGTGTACAATTCTGGTTACCACATCTCAAGAAAGACATAGTGAAACTGGAAAAGGTGCAGAAGAGAGCAACTAAAAGGATTACTGGGCTGGGGCAACTCCCTTACGAGGAAAGGCTAAAACATTTGGGGCTCTTTAGTCTGGATAAAAGGCACCTGAGGGGGGATATGATTGAGACGTACAAAATAATGCAGGGCATGAGTAAAGTGGATAGAGGGAAGCTCTTCTCCCTCTCACAAAATACCAGAACTAGGGGACATCTACTCAAATTGAGGGCTGGGAGAGTAAGAACAGACAAAAGAAAATATTTTTTCACCCAGCGCGTTGTTAGTCTGTGGAACTCCCTGCCACAGGATGTGGTGATGGCATCTGCCCTGGATGCCTTCAAAAGGGGATTGGACAGATTCCTGGAGGAAAAGTCCATCCCAGGTGACAAACCATGATGGAGATGTGTGTCATCTCCAGGATTAAAACCAGGGTCCTTCAAGGGCCAGATGCAGGGGAGTGGTATCAGGAGATAGAGATCTAGTCTCATGCGCTCTCAAACGCATCTGGTGGGGCCACTGTGAGATACAGGAAGCTGGACTAGATGGGCCTTTAGCCTGATCCAGCAGGGCTCTTCTTATTTTCTTATGTTCTTATGTTCACTAAGCAATCTTTCCTTCCCACCTTTGATCTCAAAGACAGCCCTGCTTCTCTGGATGCTTGTTTCTTTCATCTTCTTTTGCCTGTGGGTGGCAGTTGTTTGTTTGCTGTAGATCTGTGCAGGTGGTTGATAAGCATGTGTGCAGCAAAGAAAGCAGTGTATACAAGTCTGTAACTTACAAGTAGCTGCAAGTAAAAAATGTGTTTTTCCTTTTCTTTCTACTACAGAAGTCTCACAATGAATTGTTGAGACTTGAAGCTCCATTTAACAAGAAAGGTGAGGCCTCTAGGGAGCCTGTGACTACTCTCTGTGGATCTCAGTACTTCTGTGGTGTAGCAAAAAAGACATTTTTACCAGAAATTTAAAAGACTAAGAAAAAAATCACTCTTCACACTGCTATTTCCCTAGTGTCAGTCCCCGATATCTGTTCCCACTGTGTACAATTAGAATTCCAACCAATTAAATAAGGAAACGATGACGTAGTAACATGGTCTAACATAAAATGTCTGACATGGACACTCATCAATTTTAAGGATTAACAACTTTTAAAAATGATAAAGTAGACCGATTGAAATCTCTTCTTTTATTTATTATTTATGTGGATTATTATTTTCATTGCTGTTGCTACTGTTAAGTCCCCTGTTCCTCAACTACATGAGGACAAGGTTTAAAATATTGTTATTATTTTTTCCAATGATAAATATAAATACGAAGGGCCCCAAAGAAGAAGCATCATCTTCAGACATTGCTGTTCAGCAGGTGAAGTGTACACTTACAACAAAATGCCAAAGTAATTTCTGTTTAACTTGGCTTAATTGCCTGTTTTATGAAGGTTTTAGTGTGCCGTTAGCTCTTTGGAATTCCATGAGGAAAGCTGTGAGAGCTATGTGATTCATATCATCACAGAATCAGAACTCAACATACTTCTATAAAGAGCCACCATCTGTGGCAATGCGCCAGCACAGGGGAATATCACACACACACTCACGTGTGCGCGCACACACACACACACACACACACACACACACACACACACACAGAGAGAGAGAGAGAGAGAGAGAGAGAGAGAGAGAGAGAGAGAGGAAACTTAGATGTACGCATCTGTCCAGAAGAGGTAGCAGAGTGGCTTTGTGATACTTGCCCTCTAGGCACTTCTGGCTAAAGACTACCCTGTGAAACACTCATAGAATCATCATAGAATCATCGAGTTGGAAGAGACCTCAAGGGCCATCCACTCCAACCCTCTGCCATGCAGGAACCCCCATCACAGGACTCCCAACAGGTGGCCATTTCAGCCTCTGCTTAAAAACCATCCTCCTTTGAGGCAGCATCTTCCACTGCCGAACAGCTCTCACCATCATGAAGTTCTTCCTGATGTTCAAATGGAATCTCTTTTCCCATAGTTTGAAACCATTGCCCCGTCTCCTAATCACGCGCTGCTTGACCATTGCCAACCCCCGTGAGTTTCCATGTCCAAGCAAGGATTTGAACCAAGGTCTCTACTGGGTGACCTTTGGAATAAGCAAAAGCAAAGTTGTCCAGTTTTCCCCACGAAGAAAGCTGGCATCCAGGAGGGATGTTGCAGCCCTTTGTCAGATCTGGATTTTGATGTGGACTTCTGAACTGGATCTCGAACACACAGAGACACACAACTACATCCCTTCATGATGATGCAACTGTCAAGTGCTTGACATCTCAAAGGGCGTAGGGGGTTTGCATATCCCACCACCCTCTGTCAACTCCAAACCCAACATGGTATGCATGGTCTGATCCTGACTGCAACTTGAAAGCAAACTGATCATGCACCTGGAATGAAGATCCAACATGCCTATGGAGGAAAGATTCCAGATAAAGATGATGCCATTCAAAAATAGAAGAGGAGGAAGAGAAGGAGGAGACCTATCTGCACAGATATCTTATTTCCAAATGGTGTTAGGGTTCAGCTATTTCAAGGATTCTTCTGTTCTTGCAGTGTTTTGGCAATAAAAGGAGCAACATACCTTGTCTTATAAGCCACCTGCAGCCATTCATGGTACGCTGAAATCTCACCACCGGCATCCTTAGCTCAGTTATCTTGGAGGAAGGACTACTGCAATATATTCGAATTCCCTGCCACACAATGTGGTGATGGCATCTGACCTGGATGCCTTCAAAAGGGGACTGGACAGATTCCTGGAGGAAAAGTCCATCACAGGTTACAGACCATGATGGAGATGTGTAGTCTCCAGGCTTTAAACCAGGGTACTTCAAGGGCCAGATGCAGGAGAGTGGTATCAGGAGACAGATATCTAGTCTCATGAGCTCCCAGATGCATCTGGTGGGGCCGCTGTGAGATACAGGAAGCTGGACTAGATGGGCCTTTGGCCTGATCCAGCATGGCTCTTGTGATGTTCTTATGTTCTTATTCTTTGTGGGGCTGCCCCAGGAGACAATCTGGAAAACTGCCGTGAATCAGAACCAGAATCAGAATCCTTTTACTGGCCAAGTGTGGTTGGACACACCGGGAAATTGTTTTGGTAAAAAATGTTCTCCATATGCAAGAAGGAAATATAAGAATCATTTATTCAACAATACAAACACAGTACAACAATACAATATAACCTATTATTTAAAAAGGAAGAAAAGAGTAAAAAAATAATAATTATTCAACAGTTTGATAACACTTGGAAAGAAGCCATCTTTATATCAAGTTGTCCTAGTATACAATGATACAATGCCCTAAATTGTCGTCCTGAGGGTAACAGTTGAAACAGATTATGTCCAGGATGTGTGGAATCTGTATGATGCAGGAGGAAAAGAACAGAAGACTCAGTAGAAACCTTGCAGAAACTCCAAACCCTTTAGCCTCCACAATACAGACAGACCAACCAAATATTTCTAATCAACAGATCACTGCTAGACTAATACAGCAATGTAATACACCACAACAAACATACCATGAAGTAAAATACTGTAATGCTGAAGTTTATACCTAAAATTAAACTATCAAGCATGAGAATTGTTTGATTATTTAACACAATCTTCCTTATTGTCCCTGTGTGGTTATCCAGGAAAAGGCATAGAATCATAGAATCATAGAGTTGGAAGAGACATCAAGGGCCATCGAGTCCGGTGTTAGTGAACCTATGGCACAGGTGCCAAAGGTGGTACTCAGAGCCCTTTCTGCGGGCACCCAACATCGCCCCTTCACAGCCACCTGTATTCAGGTTAAATTGCTGTATTGGCACTTTGCGAAAAATTAGTGGGTTCTGAATCACAGTTTGGGCACTTGGTCTCTAAAAGGTTCACCATCACTGATCTAGTCCAACCCCCTGCCATGCAGGAACCCCATCACAGTACCCCCGACAGATGGCCATCCAGCCTCTGCTTAAAAACCTCCAAAGAAGGAGACTCCACCACCCTCCTTTGGGGCAGCATCTTCCACTGCTGAACAGCTCTAACTGAACATTCCAAATGTTCAAATGGAATCTCTTTTACTGTCATTTGAAACCTTTGCCGTGACTCCTAGCCTCTGAAGCCATGGAAAACAAACCTGTTCCCTCTTCAAAATGACATCCCTTCAAATATCTAAACATAGCTATCATATCCCCTCTCAGCCTTCTTTTTGAAAGGCTAAACATTTCCAGTTCCCTAAGCTGTTCCTCATAAGACATTTCCTCCAGACCCTCAACCATCCTGGTCGCCCTCCTCTGCACCCGCTTGAGGTTGTCAACATCCTTTTTAAATTGAGGCTCAGAGAACTGGACACAGTTACTCCAGGTGGGGTCTGACCAGAGCAGAATAGAGTGGTGCTATCACCAGGCCCGGCGCTAGGTTTTTTTGTGCCCTAGGCGAGGGGCGGGGGCGGGGGGCATGGGGGGTGGGCAGGCGGGGGCGGGGCGGCAGGGCTGCAGTGGGGCGACAGGCATGGGGGGTGGGGGACGGACAGCGATGGGGGGTGGGGGGATGGATGGTGGTGGCCAGTGGCAAGGGGCGGGGGGCAGCAGGCTGGCCAGTGCCCCCTCTCCATTTTGGCACCCTAGGCAACTGCCTAGTTCACCTTAATGGACATGCCAGCCCTGGCTATCACTTCCCTTGATCTAGACACGATGGTTCTGTTGATGCAACCAAGAATTGCATTGGCTTTCCTGGCCGCCGCATCACACTGCTGACTCATGTTCCATTTGTGGTCCACCAAGACTCCCAGATCTCTTTCACAGGTACTATTCTCTAGCCAAATGTTCCCCATCCTATATCTGTGCAATTCATTCTTTTTACCTAGATGTAGCACCCTACATTTCCCTCTGTTGAAAACCATTCTGTTAGCTTTGGCCCAGCACTCTAGTCTGTCAAGGTCCTTTTGGATGTTCTTCCTATCCTCTAAGGAGCCTCGTGGCGCAGTGGTTAAATGCCTGTACTGCAGGTAAAACTGTGCTCACGACCTGGGTTCAATCCCCGGTAGCAGGCTCAAGGTTCACTCAGCCTTCCATCCTTCCGAGGTCGGTAAAATGAGTACCCAGTTTGCTGGGGGGGCAATGTGTAGCCTGCACACTGTAATTAAAATTGTAAACCGCCCAGAGACCACTTGTAGTGGTATGGGGCGGTATATAAGCAGAACTTTGCTTTGCTTTAGGGCAGTGGTGGCAAACCTTTGGCACTCCAAATGTTTTGGACCACAACTACCAAAATTCCATGCTTAGATTGCCAATGTCAAAGTTTGTTGCCTCCAAGAAGTGCCGAATTGCAGTGGACTCTTGTATAACAAACAGTTTGTATAACATAAAATTCGTACAACATAAAAATCCGGAGATAGGGGAAATTTGCTTAACATAATCGCCTATGGGGAAAATCCGTACAACATAAAAATGGGATTACTCCATTTTCAATGCATTCCTATGAGAATTTGTATAAAGGAAATTTGCTTAACATAATTTCATTTGGAACGAATTAATTCCTTTATACAAGGTACCACTGTATTGTCAAATTCATGGTGTGTTTTTTTAAACGAATATAGGGATTTGGTTTTTGATGTGTACCTATCTCTCATCTCCACTCTGGAAATCAATGCTAGCGAATCACCAGGCACTCCCTCCAGCTTAGTTCAGGCAGCAGGATCTGACCATGCCCCCCTTTCCACCAGGAAGTGGGGTGGGGAGGTAAGGACCTGCCTGTCACTTCCTACGAAGTGCCACGTGACCCTCTCGACAGCTGCTCCTTACAAGCCGTCCTTCGGTTGACCGGTGCTTTTGAAAGCTTTTAGAAAGAGCTTCTTTTGATCCAGGTTTTTAAAAAGCCTTTCACACATCCAGAAGTGATATGGTTTTTAACAGTCACAGCTCTTACTACAGTGATGTTGCCCCTTGACGATCTCCTGTGATACTATTTTTAAACATATCTCTGTATCAGCCACTGTTGAGGGCAGTGTGGCTAATAGTTGGCCACTCTTTACCCACACTCACCATCAGCCACAAGGAAGCTGAGGCCTCCAGAAGCTTCCAAGAGTGTCATGAGGGATACAGCTCCCCACCACCCTGCTATTTACTTCCAAGATGCCCGAACCTCCCCTATTGTAGCCACGATGAAGGAAAATCTATTTCCAACTTTTCTTCATGAACTTACCACTCTTGAAGGGACCAAGGAAAAGCAGTAGCCATGCACATCACCAGGTGGCCATGAGTTCCAGAGGTCAGTGGCATAATGACCCACCCTGATACCTTACAAAAAGGTGTGATTTAACCAACCCAGGGAGAAAAAACTAATGTACAGCACCTGACGCAGAGCTTAGAACCTAAGAACATCAGAAGATCCCTGCTGGATCAGGCCAAAGGCCCATCTAGTCCAGCTTCCTGGATCTCACAGTGGCCCCACCAGATGCCTCTGGGAGCACACAAGACTAGAGCTCTGTCTCCTGATACCACTCCCCTGCCTCTGGCCCTTGAAATACCCTGGTGTTAAGCCTGGAGATGACACATCTCCCTCATGGCTTGTAGCCTGTGATGGACTTTTCCTCCAGGAATCTGTCCAATCCCCTTTTGAAGGCATCCAGGCCAGATGCCATCACCACCTCCTGTGGCAGGGAGTTCCACAGACTAACAACACGCTGGGTGAAAAAATATTTTCTTTTGTCTGTTCTTACTCTGATTCAAGAAGAAAATAATGGATCCAGAGGGCCCCTTAGTTAGTTAGTTAGTTAGTTAGTTAGTTAGTTAGTTAGTTAGTTAGTTAGTTAGTTAGTTAGTTAGTTAGTTAGTTAGTTTATCAAGCCAATTTCCCTTCCCGCTCTGCAGTTTTAAGATGATGATGATGATGATGATGATGATGATGATGATGATGATGATTCAAAGGAGTTAGTAAATTTTTAAAAATGTGTGCTGCTAATATGCCACTTCATAGTACTTAAAGCACTCTCTGGGCGGTTTCCGAATTTATTATGCAGGCTACACATTGCCCTCCCCACCCCCAGCAAGCCGGGTACTCATTTTACTGACCTCGGAAGGCTGGAAAGCTGAGTGAACCTTGAGCCGCCTACCTGGGATTGATCCCCAGGTCGTGAGCAGAGCATCACAGGCCCTCTCACTTCAGGTCGCCACCCCTCAGGAGGCTCGCAAGACTTCGACACGGAGCCAAGCCTTCTCAGTGGCAGGCCCGACATTACGGAACCATCTCCCTGGTGAGATAAGGACTGTGGAGTCCCTCCCAGTTTTTAAGAAACATCTAAAAAAAAAAAACAACCTGGGTTTTCAAAGCCGCTTTCAGCTATCACTGAGGTTGTAAGGTTGCTAGTCTGTTAGTTTGGGGCTGCCCTATTCACTGTTTGCCACCATCTCACTTTCCCTGGTTTTTATGTTACTTGGTATAAGAAGGTAAAGGTAAAGGTCCCCCCTCCCGCACATGTGTGCTAGTAGTGTCCGACTCTAGGGGCGGTACTCATCTCTGCATTCAAGTGTTGTGCAAGTCCGTGGCCACGTGGCCGGCATGGCTGCAAGGAAACATTGTTTTTACCTTCCTGCTTTTTATGGGCAGGACCTATTTATCTACTTGCATTTTACATGCTTTCGAATTGCTAGGTTGGCAGGAGCTGGGGTTATCAGAGGGAGCTCACTCCGCTGCGTGGCACCTGGGATTCGAACCGCCGAGCTGTCGACTTTGCAGCCGAGAGTTTTCAGAAGCCTTAGTACACTGAGTCACCATGCCCCATTTGTTACTTGGCATATTTGATATCTATTCTTCTTTGTATGTTCTTCACGGCCCAGAGTCTCCCTATGGGAAAGTCGGATGGTTCAGAAATGCAAATAATAGATAAATAAATAACCATTGCCCTAAATCAGTGAGAACATGTGGGGTTTAGTCCATGGCTCATCCACTCCTGTGTGCCATTCCTTATAGGAAAGGGGCCCCAGGAGGGAATCCTTTGGGTTTCCCTCCAATGCAATTTGCCAGCTCATCTTCCCGGCTCTGTGGTCCAAACCATGATAGAATTTGAACATTGGCCATAACAGCTGGACCGGATGAAGAAGAGGATATTCCACAGATCAATGATTTAGAAACCTTTCTGTTTGTAGCCTGCAGGAATTTCTAGAGCCCCACGGACCATGTGGCACCCCACCGAAACAGGATTTGTGAATTCGTCACCCTCCTCGGAAGAAAGGAAGGTGCATCCTTAAAATGCTCCCATCTTCTTAAGGTTAATGATCTTAGATTCTTGATTGCTCTCTTCTTCTAACAATGCTCTCTTTGTAGCCGTGCTGTGTTCCCTCATGTCCTCTGTTGGGCTTTAAAAGGTTGCACTGCAGCCTCGAATGAAAATACGGGACAGCAAACACCAAAGTTCTCATTATCGAGGGGTTTGTTCCTCCACTTAATTTATATATGCAGAGTTTAAAACCCTTTACACAAGGAGCTGGACAAAAGGGGTAAAGTGAAGGCTGCCGACTCCCCCTTTCCAAGGGAAGAAAGCAACCATGCTGGGGGGGGAAACAAAACAACCAGGATCCCTTTTATTCCATCATTCTAGAATTTTTTATTTTTTAAAATGCTTTCAGCTTCCCACAAGTGCCAGAAATATATGACCCCACACAAGTACATTTCCAGCTGGCTAAAGGAAATGAAACCAGGCCTGTATTGTAACATACTCTGCCCCCGTAATGAAGGAGAAAGGGCAAGAACCAAAAAGAGGAGCCATAGTGGAGGTGTGACAGATGGTGTCGGGTAACCACCCCAGCACCCAGAGCGACCAAACTGAGAGATGCCGTTTCTATTTTGAACATGAATCAGCTTTTCATAGAATCATAGAATAGCGAAGCTAGAAGGAGCCTCTAAGGCTATGGGGTCCAACACCCACCCACCCCCGTTCCTGGCAGGAACACAGATCAAAGGAGATCTGCCAGGTGGTTGTCCAGATTTCTCTTGAATGCCTCCATAGCGCTGGAGCGCTCACCACCACCACCCCGAGGCCACTGTTTCCATTGTTGCACTGCTCTAACAGTTATTACAATTTCCCTTTTACTCAACCGAAATCTAGTTTCCTGTAACTTGAATCCAGTATCCTCGACTCTGGGATGATCTAGAACTTGAGATGGCACGACGTTTCATTTTTCGTTTTGTTTGTTATTGTTTCATTTCATTTAGAACGAAATGAAATTTTTTAAAAATTCATTTCATTGTTCGTTTGTTTCGTTTTTTTGTTTTTTTATTTAACTCAGGAGGACCAGCTAGTCCACGGGTCAGGTTGGCACTTTTTAAATTTTAAAAAATGTATTATTATTTTTTTACTCACCCTGACCAGCTGGCCCGTGGGCTGGGTCAGTGCATTTTAAAAAATTTAAACTCACGCCGACCAGCTGGCTCACGGGCCGGGTTGGCGTTTTTTTTAAAGTATTATTTCTTTTTACTTGTGCCGACCAGCTGGCCTAAAGGCTGGGTCAGTGCATTTTTAATTTTTTTATTTCTTTTATCCCCCACTTGATGGCGCCCAATTGGGTGGGAGAAAGGGAGGGCTTCTTAAACTTTTCTCCTTCTCCTGGCGGTGGCTTCTGCGGGAAAAAGAAAGCCTGTGGTTTCCTGTCTGGGCGTGGGGGAGGGGGGGCGCCGCTGACTTTTTCCCATAGGAACACATTGCTTCAATGCATTCCTATGGGAAAATGAAAAACGAAGCAAACAAACCAGAAATTTCCAATTTTGTGTCATTTCAGGTTTTTTGATGGGTCTGTTCATTATTCGTTTCATTCCGTAATGAAATGAATAATCATAGAATCATAGAATCATAGAATCATAGAATTATAGAGTTGGAAGAGACCTCATGGGCCATCGAGTCCAACCCCCTGCCAAGCAGGAACCCCTTCACAATGAATAACAAAACAAAACAAAAAAATCATTTCATGCCCATTTCTATCTAGAACATATCCAGTCCCTCCTCTGTATGGCAGCTCTTCAAATATATGAAAAGTGCTATCATATTGCCCCTCAGTCTTCTTTTCTCGAGGGTAATCAAGCCCGTTTTTTTCAGTCATTTCTCCTAGGGCTTGGTTTCCAGCCCCCTGGGCATCCTTGTTGCCCTCATGTGAAGTTGCTCCAATTTATCAGCATCTTTCTTCAAGTGTGGCATCCAGATCTGGACAGAAGACTCAAGGCAAGGCCTAACCAGTGCTGATAAGAGGAGGGTGATCACCTCTCAAGATTTGGACACTTCTGTTAACACAGCAGACTAAGGCTCCAAAAGCTGTTAGTGGCAAAGTCAACAGCATGGCAATTCGATTCCTGGGTGCCACGCAGCGGAGCGAGTTCCCGCTGATAACCCCAGCTCCTGCCAACCTAGCAGTTCGAAAGCATGTAAAATGCAAATAGATAAATAGGTACCACCATCAAAAGTGGGAAGGTAAAAACAGTGTTTCCTAGTAGTCATACCGGCCACGTGGCCATGGACTTGCACAACAATGGCTCTTCGGCTTGAATATGGAGATGAGCAATGGCCCTAGAGTCGGACACAACTAGCACGCATGTGTGGGTGGAATCTTTAGCTTTACCTTTTAAAAACAGCATCAGCCTTTTGTGTGGCCACATCACACTGTTTTATAACTGTCACAGTCTTTTTTTTCTAAATAATTTCTTTAGAAGCACGTGTCACTTGGCAGTGGGGCTGCAAATTCTCCAAAAGACATTGCTAGCTACCCCGATGAGCCTGTGGATAGGAATGTCCTGGTTCTGGATCACAGAATGCCACATCACCTGAAGTACCCTTCCTCGTGTCCTTAGAGGAAGAATAAATGGACAGGAGCCATGTGACCCCGGAAGACTAGGCTCCCTGCACCTCTTTCACCATTAACACCCGGCAAGCAGCATCGCCACCTCTGATCCATCTGCTCCCCTGCCCAACTGCAGTGGAATGCTGGGCCACTGCTGCCGGCCTATGTACCGTACAGGTGTTCCCAACCTCCAATCCCACACTGGAATAATCCGTGGGACAAGGCTCTCCTCCAGTGATGTGATGCTGGCTCTCCTAAGATGCCTTCAAGCGCAGAAGGAGGCCGGCCTGGCCTGGCACCTTCCTTCACGCAGCAGACAATCACATGCCTCCGGAAGCGCTTGGAGGCAACAGTTCTGTTGCTGTCCAGCAGTTGGCATTTCATGGGCCACTACCTCCAACTAACAGCCAGCAAAACGTTTAATCATGCTCTGCGCAAGATATATATTTTTCGGTCTCTTCTCCATTTATTGCCGAGGCGCTCAGAAGACCATGACGAGCAGAAGGGAAGACACGCACAGCCATTTATTTTTTTCCTACACCTGGAAGACCAAACCCTTTCAGCTCTGTCGCACGCCGAAGGCACGGCAACACCCGGGTCACTTCGGTTGCCATGGGATGACATTTGTCATTTCCTTCAACGTCACGGCCATGCTCCCGTGACCTTCTCCTTCACTGCGTTCTCCAACCCAACCCAACGTCACCAGCCCTCCTGATGACTCATGATCTGTTCAGGCACCACCAATAAGAACCTAAGAACCTAAGAAGAGCCCTGCTGGATCAGGCCAACGGCCCATCTAGTCCAGCTTCCTGTATCTCACAGCGGCCCCACCAGATGTGTTTGGGAGCGCATGAGACTAGATCTCTTTGTCTCCTGATACCACTCCCCTGCATCTGGCCCTTGAAGTACCCTGGGTTTAAGCCTGGAGATTACACATCTCCCTCATGGTTTGTAACCTGTGAGGGACTTTTCCTCCAGGAATCTGTCCAATCCCCTTTTGATAATCCCAACTATAGGTGACTGAGACTGAGTGTCATTCCTCACTGGCTCCCCATTTTCCCAGTCCAGATTCCCCCGGGGGTAGGGGGTGGGGCTCTATGCTGACAAACAGTATTTCCACTGTTTAGAACTGCAGAATCATGGAGCTTCCCTGTTCAAAGCAGGAATCAAAACAGATTGGCAAACAGCTGCCCAATTTTCTCTTGGAAGTCTTCGGCACTGGAGTGCGCACCACCACCTGAGATCATCGCCTGCCTTGTCGTACTTGCTCTAAGAGTTAAGAACATTTTCCCAACCCTACCCTGATAGTCAGCCTAAATCTTGGTTGACCAAGCATGCATCATTGTTGACCATCAGGTGATCAGGAAGAGACCCTCCCCCCTCCTCTGCATGGCAGCTTTGCAAAGTGCTGTCCTCTCCTCCCTCCGCCTTCTCTGATCAAGGTTAAATATGGCCACCTCTTTTCATCTTTCCTACTATGGCTTGTTTTTTAGCCCCCTGACCATCCTTGCCACCTTCCTCAGAACTTGCTCCAATTTATTCTTCTTGAAGTAGGGTATCCAGTAGAGATGGCCATGAAACGAGCAATTTTTCATTTTCGTTTTTGTTTTTCATTTAGTTACGTAACGAAACGAAAACGAAATTTTGTCTCCAAAATAAAACGAAACAACCAAAACACCAGAAATTTTGTTGTGTGTTTCGTTTTCGTTGCGGCAAATACATTGAACTGTAATGAATGCTAACGAAACAGCAATTTTTCATTTTCATTTTCGTTTTTTTTTTGTTTCATTACGTAACAAAACGAAAATGAAATTTTTGCAAAAAATTCAAAAAAATGAAAACGAACCGAAACGGACCCCCTAAACGACAAACGACAAACGAAACAACATTTTTTTGAGTCATGCCCATCTCTAGTGTCCAGAACTGGACACGGGATATTAAATGAGGCCTGATCAGTACTGAATAGTGGCGAACCAGTACCTCATCAGATTTGGAGGCTACTTGCATCCTAAAATCACATTATGGTACATCCTTATTCCTTACCTGTGGCTTTATAGCAGGCATGTACAAAGCCCAGCGGCCAAATGTGGCCCGTTTTCAAATTTTGAGTGGCCCATCGCCTCTTCTCTCCACCAGCTCATCCTCTCACACATCCCTGCCAGCTGGCCCCTCCCCATACCAGATGGAGACATCAGTTTGCAGTTTTACGGCTTGCCTGCCTTCCCTGCCTCTGTCCAACCCCCTAGCCACCTGCCCGGCCTACCGTTCCCCGGCTCCGCTGCTGCAATGTCCTCCCACCTCCTTGCATGTCCCAGAGGCTTGTTCAAAGTTCGGCCTGGGGGTCAAATGTGGCTGAATGGTCGCCCCCCCCCCCCACATTTTTCACCTCACCAAATCTGGCCCGCCTTGCAAAAAGTTTGGACAGCCTTGCTTTATAGGCTACAGAGAAAAAAAATACCAGTTCTGATAATGGACACCTGGGAAAGGACTCTACATTTCCCCACCACAGTCAAACTGAACTCCCATCCGCTTCTCCCTGCTCAGTCCTACCCGTTCTTTAATCCAACACCAATCCACAAGAGGGCTGATGAGGTCACCCCACAACTACTCCATTAGGGCACAATATTCACTTACGCATGCACGGTTAGGAGCATTGCTTACAGGGGAGGTGGGCCTCTCATTGTGAAACCACTAGACCTGCTGCTCTATGTCTGAAGAAGTGGACATGTCCACGAAACGTTACATTAAAATAGGAAAGTTAGTCGTTAAGGTGCCACATGCTTTGTGTCTTTTGTTTTGTTTTTCTTTCATTTTTGCCTGCCATTCTTGAAAAGACTAACATGGCTACCCTCTCGGAAACTCCTTCTCAAGGCACGTATCTTCCCAGAGGCCCAGGAGTTCTAGAAACAACACTTCTCATGACTTTACACAGAAGGGACAGACCTCCGGTGTCCTAGAGGTAGGCTTTTCCCTTGTCTGCTTTGATGGCGAGATCTTCTAACTTGAAGGAAAGCTTGGCAAGCAAGAAATGCATGTATATATTTCACTGCAGGGAAAGCAGTGGGCTATAAGTATGACAGACAGACAGACAGACAGACAGACAGACAGACAGACAGACAGACAGA
>JAHTLZ010000332.1:269677-284416 GCA_023846285.1 Phrynocephalus versicolor
TAGATAGATAGATAGATAGATAGATAGATAGATAGATAGATAGATATAGATAAGCTACTCAGCCTTTAAAAAAGAGATACTCTGAATTGAACATCAGAACTTGCTCAGTTTTACATGGCCAGCCAGCCACAATGCTTCCTCTGGCTTCACTCATCCGAGGCCCTCCCTCAAAATCCCAGGTCAGGATCGTTCTCTCATCTTTCACAGCAAAAGACCTCTCCGGATCGTCAGAGATCCTCCATTCCTCCAGCCAAGCTCTGTTCAATCTCCCTTCCTCCACACTCACAGTTCATCCCCTTTCCTCCGAAAGCACTGAAATACATATTTGTCATGTGTGAGTGCTTGTGTCTCTTTGTTGCCAGCTGGCACTGGCTGTGGTGCCCTTTCCCACCCTCAAAATCTGAGGCAAAGCTGCCATGCCTCAAAATACACTTTTTTCTCTCCTCTTCTCCTCAAATGTTGGTTTCAAATGCAAGATGTTTGGGCTGCTTCTCCTCCAGCCAGGCCCAAGATGTATGGACAGACTCCTCCTCCTCCTCTTCTTCCTCCTCCTCTTCCTCCTCCTCCTCCTCCTCCTGCTACTACGACTTAATCCCCCCCACATTCCCAACCTTCTTTTCTTCTGCTTCGGAAAGGCTCTGTGCCGCCTGCAGGGAGATGAGTGGCAGGGTTGCATCCTCTGAGCCAGGCAGATCTTCCCCACCCCCACCCAGGGATTTGTAGTTTTTTCCTGCCAAGAGGAGCAACCAATCTCTTGATCCCCACCGGAAATGACATCTCTGAGCACACTCAACGCATCATGTCACGCTCCAGGCAGGGCTGGCACTGGAAAAGGCACAGTCCCACCACCTGTTTCTCTCTCTCTCTCTCTGTGTGTGTGTCTCTCTCTCTCTCTCTGTCTGTCTCTCTCTCTCTCTCAAACACACACACACACACAGATTTGAGGTGGTGGTGGTGGGTCTTGCTAAGGAGGATATATGGAAATCTTAAAAATAATTTTAAAACATCCTGGGTGCGTTTTCCTAGATCCTGTGCAAGCTTTTGCAAGAAATGATGACTTGTGATGGGAGCAAGGAGGAGGAGGGGTGTTAGCCATCCCATCCCAAGTCAACGTGAAAGGAAGGGAAAGGCATTTCATTCAGCAGCGGCCACCCACTCTTTAAGAAGCTAGGTGCACGTGCCACCATGCAGCAACACTGCAACAGAAAAGGAACAACTCAAGACTTCCAACAGAGCAGCAAATACACTTGCTGCTTGAGAAGAAAAACAAATGCCACAAAACACATCACGATCACAACAGCACTGGCAAACACCTTGCCCTGTCCCAGAGCAAGCAGGGGCGGGATCATGCACACACCTCCTCCCTCTTGCCTGAACTGGAAGCAAGGAAGGCTGGACAGTGCATTGATAGCTGGAAAGCCGAGGGCTGTGTTGAGGCTGATGGTGCCGAACTAGCACCACGGAGAGCTCCAAGGGAACTTCCTTGCTCCAGGGAGACAAGGAGCAAAGCTGAGAGCTTTGAAATCTCAACCACTGCTCTTCTCCATGGTGCGTCCCTTCCCACCGTGTCAAGAGACTTTACAGCAGGCATGTCCAAACTTCGGCCCTCCAGATGTTTTGGACCACAGCTCCCACAGTCCTTTGCCATTGGAAATACAGGCTTAGAATTCTGGGAGTTGTGCTCCAAACCATCAGGAGGGCCGAAGTTTGTAGGCCCAGAACATCACAACATGGCATCCTTTGCCCTCTGCTGACCTCAGGAGGCCCACTCTTGATCCATGACATCTGAAAACGTCACCTGCTCAGGGTTCCACCACAATCTCCTCATTCTGCATCACCGAAGCAGGATGCTACGGGGTTTTCTCATGATGCACCTCCCGCATACAATGTCCCATTGAGACATTATGTTAGCCAAGTCTTATACAACATCTTAACAGCAGGGTAACATTTTATCCCATTTGGCCCTCCCAGGGGCCCAAATGCTGAGGAGTCCCCAGGTAAGAACGCCATGGGTTCCTGCCCGGTTTTATCACTCCAAGCAGTTTTTTTTTTTTTAAATTAATGCCACGGGGTGAGCCCTACTGGTACTTCCTACATATCCCCACAGGGGAAAGCTTAAGTCACAAAACACCTGGGCACAGTCAGCCCGACTGGAGCCAAGGTGGCTTGGCTGGGGTTTCCAAAGGTCCGACTCCAAAGAAGCGGATAGGAAGCCTGAATCTCAGTCTGGGACGTAGCTTTTTAAGGGAGGGCAGGCAAAGGCAGGCGTCGCGCTTCCCAGAGCATCCCCGACCCCGGCAGTTGCCACTTGAGCCTCCAGTGCCAAAAAGCGGGGTTGGGCTCAGTGCCAGAGATCATGTTGGGCAGCATGGATGCCAAGGCTTGGAAGGTGCTGGCCCAGCTGGGAGCTGCATTGCCAAAGCCTCATCCCCACCCCACCCCACCCCGCGACCCCTTTCATGGCCAAAAGGATTGGGAAGGTGGAGTTGGCCACTTTTGTCCTCAAGTCCTCTTCATACCTCCGTGTTGGTGCAGGAGGAGGGGTCCCCGTGCTTGACAACCCTCCCCCCCATCTTCTATTTTGATGTGGTTGGCTCCCACCCTGAGCCAGCCCTGTGATCCCCACTTTTTTAATCCCCCCATCATGTCCCCCCTCGTCTGTCCTGCATCGGACGGTGACCTTTCCTGCAGCTGCAGCAGCACATCTGGACCAACTAAATGACTCTCTCTCTCTCTCTCTCTCTCTCTCTCTCTCTCTCTCTCTCTCTCCCTCTCCCTCTCCCTCTCCCTCTCCCTCTCCCTCTCCCTCCCTCCCTCTCTCTCTCTCTGGGGCTCCCATGAGCTTCTGGGGCTGTGCCAGGCAGCATGGTGGGGGCTCTTGTGGCAACCCCAACACACCCATGAATACAGACAGGAATGGAGGATACAACACACCACCTTGGTGAACACCACTTGGTGAATTAACAGCAGAGTGCACACAGGGGAGGGGGTGTCTATTTGTAAGTGAACAACCCTGGCTCTGGGTGAGTACAAAGATGGATGGCCTTCCAAGGGCCTCATAAACAGTACTTTGAGGCAGACGGAACCAAAGTGCCCTAAAATAAATAAATAAATAAATAAATAAATAAATAAATAAATAAATAAATAAAGATAGATAGATAGATAGATAGATAGATAGATAGATAGATAGATAGATAGATAGATAGATAGATAGATAGATAGATAGATAGATAGATAGATAGATTGGGGGGGGGTCCAGGGAACTTCATAGAGGCTTCCAGAGCTGGAAGGGATTGATTCTATCTCGCATATTTGCCATTTACTTCCACGACCTGCTGAACTGGAGCATCTCCCGAGGAGAAATTAATTACTTTCTTTCTACCTATTTGCAGAGCAAAATCCCTGATTGAGCTTTCTCAGCCCTGGCAAAATATTAATCATAATATTCATACTTGTGTCAAGATTTCAGATTATTATCGGTAAATGTTATTTTTTAAATAAAAGCTCATCAGCTGGCATTTTGCCAAGACTTAAAAGACTACCCGGTCACGCGAAGCACAAGTAGGAACTTTCTCAGGATCATGGCAGAGACAAGACTGAGTTTACGCTGGTCCGGTACAGCCCAAACTCTTCTAGTGATTTCCATTTGTCTCTTACCTTCACTATCCTTGACTCCCAACAAACTCCTTCAATATCTCCTTTCACTGGACAGAGATGTATCTCAATTCTAGTACCAGTGAAAATATTCACCATTCAATGGGAAGATTCCACATTAAACATCTGATTCCACTGTGACCCAGGTGATAACAGAGTAGTTCTCAGGGAGGTGGTAACCCAGGGATGGGCAAATTTCAGAGGTAAGGTGTGTGTGTGTCAGATATCATAAGAACATAAGAACATAAGAAGAGCCCTGCTGAATCAGGCCAAAGGCCCGTTCAGTCCAGCTTCCTGTATCTCACAGTGGTGCCACCAGATGCATCTTGGGAGTGCACGAGACTAGATCTCTGTCTCCTGATACCACTCCCCTGCCTCTGGCCCTTGAAGTACCCTGGTTTTAAGTCTGGAGATGACACATCTCCATCATGGCTTGTCACCTGGGATGGACTTTTCCTCCAGGAATCTGTCCAATCCCCTTTTGAAGGCATCCAGGCCAGATGCCATCACCACATCCTGTGGCAGGGAGTTCCATGGTGCCCACCCCCTCCTGGGCCCACCGCAGGCTCTCCTACGTCTCATAAACCCAGCCAAGGTGAAAAGTCAACTTTCAGTGACAGAAAAGGGTGCCTGAGATGGATCCTGCTTTAAGAGTGCTTTCCAGAAGGTTCCAAGTGCATCATTCTCCTGTTTTTATTTTATTTTAATGAAAAGCCATGTCTAAACCTTCATCCTGTCAGACCCAAGGGAAGGTCCCGCCCTTGAAGGATGTTTATCAGGCTTATCAGGCTGTGCTTTCCAAAGTACCCAGACAAATCAAAAAGCCTTCACCACCAAGGCCATAGCTAACGACCCATTCTTGATAGGTTTCAGCACCTTAGGCCATTGTTCACCTGAAGGCTAGGGATACTGTTTGTCTACCTAAGGAACCAGTTCAGGCCATTGTTCATCTTATGAGCCAAATTCAGGCCATGGTGACAAGAGGTCAAGCTGACTATAAGATGGAGGACTTGCACTAGCTGTATTCAGACCGATGAAGCTCTTTGGATGAGCAGCGAAACGTTTCTATCTCTCAAAAAGATGACTCAGCTTCCAGATAAACTCACCTGGATGACTGAGAATATTCACAGACACCCCATATATGATGTCTGTCTGGTTTGTTGTACCTATCTCTATGCCCAAGCAATGTCTTGCAGTGCCTGTGAAGGTCCGCTGGGAGAGCCCGGCTCCTCTCCAGGGTGTGTCCATGGCTATCCTGACGTGTCCCACAGTGTTCTACCATTCAGCGTCTGGAATGAGCCTGGGCGAACTCCTTTTTGCAGAGCACAGCCCAAATCCCCCCAGCTGGCCCAACTTTGGGTCATGCTAAGTCTTCACAGACATGATGCTTCTTCAAGTTCCCCAGTTACATCCATAGAGGAAAGCCAGTGGCTCAAGCCCAAAGTGATACCCTTGGGTTCAGTCTGCAATGGCTATTGGCAAGGGTGCAGGAGAAAGACCTCTGGCACTAGAGATGGGCACGACTTAGTGAAACTTTCGTTTCCGTTTTCGTTTTTCGTTTTCGTTACGTAACGAAACAAAAAACGAAAAATGGTTCAAAAATGGAACGGAAACGGAAACGAAACGACTAATTTTGAGCCAATTTTCGTTTTTCGTTACTGGAAAAGCACTTAATGGAGCTAAATGGGAAGAAACGAAAAAATTCGTTTTCGTTTTCATTTTTCGTTTTCGTTACATAACGAAACGAAAACGAAAAATTTTGAAAATTAGCTCACGAAAACGGAAACGAGCCGAAACGGACCCCTAGACGAAAACGAAAACGCAAACGAAAAATTTTTCTGAGTCGTGCCCATCTCTATCTGGCACACATCTGCACACCCAGACCTCTTGGCAGCTGGACCAACTGCCGGGTGTGGTTCCAAGGACTCCTAAAAAATGCACAACGCCCCTGATAAAAAGGAGCAGGCAGGTTCAAGAACACCCATGTAGGCGGTCGGAAAAGGTGGTTTCACTGGTGGTCCTGACAGCCTGGAAGTGGCCTTCCCGAAGGAGCGTGTTCTCAGCATCTGAGGAGCGGGACCAAGGCTCGTCTCTCTGTATGGGATGGAATTTGGCCGGAAAAGAAGGGCGAAGGAATTCGAAAGGCAACCTCGCCTCTTTGATTTTTAGAGAGGGCAGATCCTGCTTCGACAATGAACTCCATGGAGACCCGCACATACTCCCCCTCCCTAATCATATGTGTCTGGTGGGGGTGGGGTGGGGTGTTATGGGTCTGCATCTGACTAGCAAGCATGGTCCTACTGCTCATAAGCGTTCTCTCTCCTCTGCCGGAAAAGCAAAAGACTGTCCCCCCCCCCCCCGAGCTCCCTTTTGCCCCAGGAAATGGATCCGGGTACAAAACCTTAACCCACCCCAAGATATTTGCTGAAACAGAAAAGGGATGGGTTTGGGAAGCCATCAAGACATGTATTGCCAACAAGGTATATATTGGTATATATTGCAAATGAGAGGCAAAGGTAAATATTGCAAATGAGAGGCAATTAATACATCCTCAGAAACACTGCACAATCTATGCGTTTTTTTATTTCAACGGTTACAATAGGTTCTCATTCTTTGCAAGGGTACTTGTTGTTGGGGAACATACATCATTGCATCCCGTAACGGCATAATCCATACCTCTGCCACTCCCTGCCAGCACTGCAACTGCCGACTGGGATTCTCTTTGGGACAGCACCACGCCCACCCACCACTGCGTGAATCTTGTGCCGGAATCCACACCCATCCAACGCCAACATCCGCGTTGGCCGTCAACCTAAAGAGCCAATGGCCTCTGCCCGTGCACAGAGACAAGGGCACAGCGGTGGGCATCAGGAACCGCCACAGGCACAGACTGACATGCAACGAAGTATCTGCATGTCTGAAACGACGCCTTTTGGGCCGAGCCCTTGAGACAACTTCCGAGACTGATGGCCAAGTCCGATCAGCCAGTTCCAGGCACAGCACGGCAGGTCAACGACCGAGAAGCGACAGTCCCGCCTTGAACTGACCGATGCCACTCCTCAACAAGTAAACTCCTTGTCACCAAGCATCAGCAAAAACCCTCAGGTCCCTCAGAGGGGCCCTTCTCTTCCCTGCTACGTCCAGGCCTTTCCCATTCACAAATGCTTCAACGGTGGAGCAAATCAAGAGTAGGAGGCATGTGGCTGTTTCCCTTCCCCCGCCCTCCTGTCCCCAGTTCTTCCACAGCTGACTTAAGGCATCCCAACCCTTTGTTCCCAAGTGTTAGCAGGACGAACATTGACTGACTGTTCCTACCTCCTGCCCACACATAACACACTTTCTTTTTGGGGAGGGGGCATTCCGATTCACTGCACACCCTGTGCTGCACGGAAAACCTTCTGCATGAATCCCCAAGTAACTGCATGCATGCACACACACCCACACACCAGTGTTCAAGAAAAGGAAAAGAGGTACGCATGTATCTGTGGCACACCAAAAAACTCAGCTCTGTGGGAGCTGCAGAGCCAGCCCAGGCTACCAACAGAGGGTCGCGGATGTTTATTAGAAAGCAGCAATATTGAAACGGTTCAAGAATCCAGGTCTTGGGGAGTGCTCTGTTACGAATTGCAAAGGGACAGCCTCCCTCCCCCCCACCCCGTTTCCTTCTTGCCCACCCCGCGTGTGCTTGGGGGGGGGAACCTAGCTAAGCATTTCAGAAGCACGTCTTCCGCATGCATTTTGTTACAGAGGGTGGCGTACGGGGAGAAGCTGGCACAGGGGTGGTGGCATATAAGGAGGCTACCAAAGCACACACACACACACAGAGAAATGAATTTTGGATCCAAGCCATTAAGTAGACCTGTCTAATGTGAAGCTAAATTCAACAGAATTGTTCGCCCTGGATAGCCTCAACATCCACCGGTGTACCAAGCAGGTGGCCGGAGCTTGCTTCTGCTGTGATCCAAGGACAGCGTAGTTGCCCCTGCCAAGCTTGGGGAACCCCCCCCTTCCGCAGACATGCCCCAAATCCCTTCCTAGGCCAGGAACTTGAAGGAAAGGAGGGTCGGATACAGCCCACATTCCCGGTGCCCTGCATCCCCAGGGCTGTTGCCAGGGCGATGGGAGGAAAGATGCAGGAAGGAGGGAAGCTTTGGCAGAGAGAGAGGGTCCAGGGATGGAGGGGGGAGGGGCAGCCTGGACAAGAGGGTTCCTGTCCCTTTGGTGGGGCAGAGGAAGAAGGAAGCCATCTGGATCGCCCATCGTGGAGAGAAATCGCCTCCCTGGCCCGATGCACCGGCCGGCTCCTGCAGCAGAGAATCCCTGGCAGAGGCGCATGGGGGGGGGCAGGCAGGCAGGCAGGCTTGGGAAGGGATGGATCTCTCCCCCCCCACGCCCCCCGCTGCCCCATCGCTCAGCCACTGTCCTCCAGAGGTGGCAGGCGGGGCACCCCTGCCCTGGCGCCCACCTTCCCAACCGGGCATCCATGGGGCACGGGAGGCGGCGTGCCATGCAGAGGGCCGCGTGCAGGCCCCGGGGAAGCTGCCCCTCCTTGCTGCCAGCCGGGTGGATGTGGGGCCCTCTTGGCTGCCTCCCTCCCGCCTTCCCTGGCTGGTTGGCTGGCTCGCTCGCTCGCTCGCTCGGCTGCTTCCAGAGGGTTAAACTCCATCTCCCCCTGGCTGCCAAGCGGAGTTTATTTCCACCTCCACACCGGGGTTTGGAGATTTAATAGCGAGTTATTTTTAGCGCCCCTCCAATACACACACACATGCGCGCGCGCGCCAGCCCGGTTGGTCCGCCACAAGGAGGATGCTCAGCGCGCCGCCGCCGCCCCCCACCCCCACCCCCACCCCCGCCAGGGTTCAAGCCGCACCAAGAGCCGAGGCGACCAAGTGTGCATGCCAACGACGCCCGTGGGAGGGGAAGGGAAGCAACGAGGGAGCCGGGAAGACGGGGGGGGGCGCAGCTTTTCCCTCCTCCTAACCTCTCGGGGGAATCGGGATCGCCGCAGAACGCCGGGGCGCCCGAGCAAATCGCCGCCGGATCCAAAGAAAGCACCGGGGCGTCCTAGCCGCCTGCCACCACCCCCACCTCCGCACCCATCACCTGCCTCTTTGCCCAAGTTGAACACCCTAACCCACCCACGCCACGCCACGCCGCCCCCCAGAGCCCCTCTGCAAAGCAGGGCCAGGAGCGTCCTCGCTTCCTCTTGGGATTGAGAGGATTTTTTTTGGGGGGGGGGGGGAACGTGGCAGGAAAAGGTTCCCAGTGAGAAAAAGGAGGGTTCGCCAGCCTGTCTTTGGACAGCTGCAGGGCGGCGGGGAGGGGAGCGGGGACCGGGAACACAGGGGGCCATTTAAGCCCCCGGGGACTTGTCTTCCCCACTTGGGGCTGGAGGGGGTGGTTTGGAAGGGAGCCTCCCGGATCACCCAAGAGAGGGAGGGAGGGAGGGAGCCCGCCCGCCCGCCCGCCTGGCTGGCTGGGATGCCGGCTTCCCTTACAGCCGCGTCCGTAGCCGCAGCTGCGCCCGGGTGCAAAGCGCGGGTGCGCAAGAAGCCGCGGAAAGCAGCAGCTTCCGTCGCCCCCCCCCCTTTCCCATCGTCTTTCTCCGTTCCTTCGGGATCCTCCTGCTCCAAAGGTCCCCCCCCCTTTCTCTCTCTCTTTGGTCGCCCAAATCCTGGTGGCGCCCAGCGAGGTTGGCGCAGCGGCGTAAATTCCGCGCGCTTCCCTTCCTTCTTCCCTTCCTTCCTTCGCAGAGCCACCTGGGGACAGAGGGAAGGGGTCCCTCCGAGCTGCCTTGGGGGGCGGGGGGGGGTCGTCCGGGGCAGCAGGCAGGAAGGAGCGGGGGAAAGGCGCAGGGTCCCCTCCTCGGCGGCGCCTTGGCCAAAGCCCCGGGTTCGAAAGGCAACTCCAAAGGGAGGGGGCGGGAAAGGGGAGGGGGGCCACGATCCTGCCTCCTGCCGCGGAAGGGGGGCTTCCCGTGCCTCCACAGCCCCTCTCTCGTCCCCGATGCCCTGGCCCTCGGGATTACTGGGGCGGCGGTGGGGGGATGGACACGGGGGGGGGGGGGGCCCCCCGGGACAAGGTCAGGCGCACCGGGGGCGGCGGTGGGGGAGAAGGGGGGCAGGAGAGGGCAGGGCGCAGGGCCGGCGGCCGGCGCTTCACTCACCGTAGACGCCTTGCCCGGAGATGCCCTCCAGCAGCAGCCCGGCCAGCAGCACCACCAGCAGCAGCAGCCCAGCCACCGCCCGCTCGCCGGGGCTGCCGCCGCCGCCTCCGCTGGTCCCCGTCGCGGTGCCGGTCCTGGGGGCGACGCCGCTTTGGGCTAAATCCATCTCGGCGCCGGGAGCAGCCGCATATCCAGGCGAAAGGGGGGCCCGCGGAGGGCGGGCGGGCGGGCGGGCTGGGCGCGCGGGGCCCGAGGTGGCGGTGGCGGGGATGGAGGAGGAGGAGGAGGAAGGAGGAAGGAGGAAGGCGCGCGCAGCGGGCGCGCCCCGAGCGCTGCCTGCCTGGACGCCCGGGCGGATGGAGGGATGGAGGGATGGCCAGCCGATGCGGCCCGATCCACCAGCGAGATCCCGGCCAGGGAGAGACCGAGGCAGAGCCGGTGCTGATGATGCTGGGGGCGCCTAAGATGATGATGGAGGCGGCGGAGGCGCGTCCTGGCGCTGCATCCCCAGCCAGCGGCGGCGGCGGTTCGGCCCGGGCATGATGGGGCTCCGGAGCCGCGGCGGGAGCGTGCGCCTAATCCTCCTCCTCCTCCCGGCCCGAGCGCCCGAGCAGGCCTGCTCCCGGCGGAAGATGCGCGCTTCCTGCACGGCCGGGCCAGGCGAGGGCGGCGGGGCTTGCGCGCCGCGGTCACGTTGGGCTCCTACGTGCAACGAGTCGGCCCTGCCAGGCAGCCCCGGGCGGCGGCAACGGCAGCAGCACCGAGCCGGCGACGTCAACTGCGCGCCGCCGCTCCCTCGGCTGCCTTCTCCTCCGCCTCCTCTTCGCCGGAGCGTCGCCGCCGCCGCCGCGGAATGGGTGGCGCCGCGCCGCCTTCCTTCCCCTTCCTCCCCCTTCGCGCTCGCTCGGGCAGGTGCCGGCTTGCGGGGAGCACCGCGCTCTTCGCAGCGCCCGCGCCCTCCTGGCGTCCGCGTCCCCCCCACACACACCCGCGCGCACACACGACACGCACACGCTCGGCTCCCTTCCCTTCGACTCCCTCCGTTGGGGTGGCCGAAGAAGAAGAAGAAGAGGAGTGCGGTGTGATCCCTGGCCCGGAACCGGCCCCACAGTCCCGGACCCCTCGGGGTCCGGCGGGAGGCTTGGTCGGATGTCCTCTTCCGGACAGGGTGCCTCCTTATCGTCTGGCTGGCTACCCTGTCACGCGTTGGTGGGTTTTGGTTCGCCAGAGCGCTGTTGGATCCACACCACACCCCCCAACAAAGCGGCTCAACTGGTCCCCTTGCCCGGGACCGTTGGGTGCCTTGGGTTGGTCAAAAGGAAACGCACAAGACAGAAGATTCCCCACTAAAAATGTGAATCGGGTTTAGAAGCCTGGAGGTCAGGCTGGTTTCTTTTCTCCAGGATTCCCTGCCAAAGAGCAACACAATGGTAACATTTTCTGGTAAGAACATAAGAACATAAGAAGAGCCCTCCTGGATCAGGCCAAAGGCCCATCTAGTCCACCTTCCTGTATCTCACAGGGGCCCCACCAGATGCGTTTGGGAGCGCATAAGGACAGCTGGCAGATGTGCCACCTTCCAGGCATCACAGCTTTCTTGATCCACAGGCAGGGAGCAGAAGAGATTATGTTGTTATTTTTTCCTCCATGAAAGAAAGAAAAAAACTTCCCATTGGCTGAGCATAATCTCCACAATCAGCTTCGGGGTTAACAAAACAATGGAACTCATTTCCGGCCAGGCAGGTTTCAGGGGGCCACAGATTTCCTCAGTCTAGGCCAGAGGGCCTACTGATGTATTTATTAGATTGATTTTGCTAAAGAAATCTCTGTGACTCAGCCACTGGACAAACAATATTGACAAACAGGAAGTCCTCTGCTCCCCAATGTGTTGCTTATTTATTTATTTTAATTTTTATTTTGAATATTTTTACCCCATCTTTGTCCTTGGAAAAGGATCCAAGGGGACTTACAGTAATGAGGGGCAATATACAGCCCAGAATATTTAAGACATATTCAAGTTAAGAGCAGGGAATTAGGAGAGGCATCTTAGAACATTAAAATATAACATTAAAGCTACAAAGAACACACAAAAAGAAAAAAAACATCCATTATGAGGGGTGGAAACTAACAGGGAAATCACTGTTGTTCTTATGAAATCAGTCATAACATAGGAAGAGCCATGCTGGATCAGGCCAAAGGCCCATCTAGTCCAGCTTCCTGTATCTCACAGTGGCCCCACCAAATGCCTCTGGGAGCGCATGAGACTAGATTGTTGTCTCCTGATCCCACTCCCCTGCATCTGGTCCTTGAAGTAGCCCGGTTTTAAGCCTGGAGATTACACATCTCCATCATGGTTTGTCACCTGGGATGGAGTTTTCCTCCAGGAATCGGTCCAATCCCCTTTTGAAGGTATCCAGGCCAGATGCCATCACCACCTCCTGTGGCAGGGATTTCCACAGACTAACAACGCGCTGGGTAAAAAAAACAACAACAGCGTTGCCTTTGTCTGTTCTCAGTCAATACAATCATGTATGGTAATCAATATAAAAGTCACACAGTAAATCGACCCTCGTTCGGAGACCATTTTCTGGCCATGTGGCATTTGTACCCAGGTCTCCTGAGCGCTAGTTCTAGTGACAGTATCCAAAGCATCACATTGGCTCTCTATCTGTATATTGAATCTGCTGAAGCCATCATGCACATGAATCCCTTTAGTTATTTGTATTTAATTTTGATACCACCCATGTTGGAAGCCACAGCTCAGGGCAGAGTACAGATATGAAGAAGTCTGCCGCCTGTACAAGTCGACGGAAGCCAATCGAATCCCTTGTTGCAAACAGCAAGGCAGGCTACAAAACAGATGTTGTTTCCAGAACCTCCCCAGAAGCGTCTCTCTACAAAGCTCCTGTTGGAGCAGCTTTTCAGAGGCACAAAGGGAGGCCTGGTGGGACTCTTGGGGCATCGTATCCCAAAACGAGGAGGGCCACCACTGAGCAGGCCCTGCGTCCAGTTGACATGTTCTGGGCTTCTTGAGGCACCCAAACCTGCAGGTGTGAGGTCTTTGAGGATCAGGCCGGGTTGGGCAGACAAGCTAGGCAGAAGGCGTTCTGAGACAAGCAACAAGGTCCTAAATCATTTAGGACAGTGGTTCTCAACTTGTGGGTTCCCAGATGTTCCTGGACTGCAACTCCCAGAAGTCTTCAACACTAGCTAAGCTAGCAAGGATTTCTGGGAGTAGTAGTCTAGGAACATCTGGAGACCCACAGGTTGAGAAACCTTTCTCTTGATCCAAGCTAACAAAAATAATGTAGAAAGCAACAGACAGAGTCTGGACACAGCACTTGAAACTTGCTATTTAAAAAAAAAACCTTTGTAAAGTAGATATTTCCCTTTGTGTGTGTTTTGTGCTCACAGTTAATACTAAGTAATCACTTGGTCTATGTTAAAACATGACATAATATCTGCTGTTTAAAAACATATTTATAATATAATAAACTCATTGTGCATATCCGTAGTTTGTACTTGTTGCCAGGCATATCAACCGTAATAAACACATCCAAACTATACTGCACAGTAACCATATCCGGCCCTCTTGACTATTATCAGTCATATTATTTCCCCTCTTGGTTCTATCATCCCTATTTCAGAAACTGCAAAGTGACACCTGCTTTATACAGCTGCCTGGCTGACTCCAAACACATTCTGATTGGTCAGAATGCTTCACTATGCAAATATTCTGGTTATTCCATTCAAACCCATTTACATATACAAATAGCATAGAAAGTCCTTATCCATAGGACCAGCATCCACTGATTCCCTTATCCACAGTCCGAAAATATTTAAAAAGAAGAAAAGAAAAAAATCCAGGGGGGAAAAACATTTTCACATGTATTACCTGAACCAGCTGCTAGAGGGTGCTGGTGTACTACAAATACTTGCTGGTGAAGAATACACAGCATGGTCTCTGATGCCCTCCTGTGGCCCATTATGATAATGCAGGTGAAAATAATTTTTCTTTTTATTGATGGATGGATGGATGGATGGATGGATGGATGGATTTTCCTTTAAATATGTGGTGGTTGCTATTATCCATGGTTTACTCATGAGAAACTTGAAACAATGCCCAGCAAATATGGGGCTCATACTGTGTGTATGAAAATACTTGTGTATGCATAAAACTACCACTGCACTGTAAGGCACTCTACACATGTACATACTGGGTTCTACAGTCAGACAACTAACAAGGTCATAAATCATTTAGGACTTTATATGTTGGAACCAGAACCTTGAACCTGTCGTGGAAGAAAATTAATAAATGTCAGTCTGATCAAAATTGGGGTGATATAATTGAACATCTTGGCCGCAACCTCCAGTCTGGCCATCATCTTCTACACCTTTTGAAGATTCTATATCAGTCTCAAGGGAAGTGGAGTTCTAAAGTGGAGTTGTAGCATGTTAAGAATCCAAAAATATGGGACAAAGGGAATTTGCTAGGAACCCCGCAGTCCTAAATCCAGAATTCAAATGGTTCTCCAACTGCACCATTGATGGGACTGCACATCCCTTTTTCCAATGAGGAAGGATTGTTTCTTCAGAATCGTGGTGACTCCTGCCAAGTTTTCTCCTTCAGAGGTGTGGCAGACTGGTTGTGGAGTGTTGCAAACCTCCCTGAAGCCCTGCTGGAGGCAGCCACCTAGTGAGGTGCACCCCAGGGACCCTGCTTAAGGCATTGGTCCACTCACTGCAAGCTTTGGTGTTGCACTGGACTCTCTAGTCTATGTCAGGCACCTTTCCATTTTCACTGGGGCTATTCCTTAAAAATCACGCTTACCGCGAAAGAGTCACTATAAACCCGTTCTCACTTGACAACATAAGAAGAAGAAGAAGAAGAAGAAGAAGAAGAAGAAGAAGAAGAAGAA
>JAHTLZ010000332.1:295964-310115 GCA_023846285.1 Phrynocephalus versicolor
CTATCTATCTATCTATCTATCTATCTATCTATCTATCTATCTATCTACCACCCATCTGGCTACAAGGCCACTCTGGGCTGCTAACACTGGGAGCAGCGGCATAGCAACATTCTGGGGTGCCTGGGGACGAAGTTGTTTTTCTGCCCTCTGGCCCTCCCCAACCCCATCGTATCCACCCAGCAAGGGGGGGGGGTAATCCTGTGGGCATGGGGTGGGTGGGTGTGCGGGTGGGCATTTGTATGTGTGCACACCCACAGTGGCCCTGAGCAAGGTGAGGAAGAGTTAGAGGAGGAGGAGGAGGAGGAGGAGGGCGCTGCAGCCACTGCGCTCCCACTCCTGCCTGCCTGCTTGCTTCACCACTCACTTGAGACGCGGTGGAGGCGGAGGCTTCTGTGACGGAGTGGGTCCCGTCACCAAGCCTGAGGACTGCTCTGGGAGGGCCCAGGGTTCCTCCTCCTCCCCCCCGCCAGGCACCCCCAGATTGCTGCACCCAGGGCAAATGTACCCTTCTGCCCCCCCCCCCAGATATGCCCCTGACTGGGAGTAGGACATTCTTCCACGTTCTCAGTGTTCTAGCAGGCTTTCAGCCTGCTGACGTCCCCTAAATAAATTTAGCGTTTTCTTTTATTAACATTATTCATGACGTTTTTGAGTTTTCTGATGTCGTGGCACCTTAAATTTTAGGAGAAAGCATCATGATTGTCATCACACAGCTACCGCCATCACCATCTTAGGTATACCTCTAAAGATATCATGCTCTGTTGGAGTTTTTGCAACCTCACAAGCTGCTGATTTGGCTGGGAGGGAGCTTTCCAGACTGGGATAACTATCAGTCACAAACAGAAGCTACCAATAGTTCCTTCTGACTTCAAGGAAAGCCCCGCCCTCCCCTCTCTTCTCTATGTTGGAGGTGGACAGCAGCTTTGCTGACACCAGCATGCTTGTCAGTTTGCTGCTTGATTTGTAAGTAGAGATGGGCACGAATCAAAAAATGGTGTTTCATTTCGTTTCATTTTGTTTAAGGCTTCGTTTCATTTATTTTGTTTTTAACAATTTTTTTCAAAAAAAATCATTTTGTTGGTTTCTTATTTCGTTATTTGTTTTTCTCCTTTCCCCCCCAGCACCCACTGCGTGACCCCTGGGGCCCAGTCGGCAGTGGGTTTTTAAAATTATTTTTTTCCTTTATTTTAGGGTGCTGAGTCGACCAGGCCACACTTGGGGTCCGGTCGGCGCTCCTTTTTTAATTTTTATTTCTTTTCTTTTTTCTTTTCTTTTTTTACTGCTGACCACATGGCTGCGCTACAGCTGTAGCACGGCCATTGGCTTCCCCCCCTCCCCGGTTGTCATCCCAGAAGCCAGGAAGAGCGGACCTCCGGACCAGCACCAGGTAGGAGACATCTCCGCCCCCCATTAACAAAACGAACCTAACCGAATCAATTTTTCTCCGTTCGTTTCTTTTCGTGTTAAATTTGCCCCTAGGGTCGTTATTTGTTTTGTTACATAACAAAACGAATAACGAATAATGAAACAAAAAGAATTTGTTTCGTTCCCATCTCTATTTGTAAGTAGTGAAGCCACTCATCCTTTCTCCTGCAAATGTCTCAGAGCGAGTTTTTCTGGGGGAACTGAAGCTATTCTCCTCTGTGAAGTCCTGCATTTCTGACAGGCAGCTAGAAGAATTTAACCAGCAATTCAGAACCTTCCAGCATGTTCAAAATAAATTGAAAAATCGGAGGGCTTTCTTAGACCCGCCGTTTTGCACGTGACATACACAGCATATGCTTCAAGCTGGAGAGTAGATGAAATGAACGGAACTGACATTTGGAATTAACAGCAAGACCAGGGGAGAGCTACCTGGCCTTTTCGTCCCTCTCCTTCTGCCAGGGAAACAAGAGTGCCCAAAATGAATGACAAACAATGCCGTCTGGCGAGTGCTGACCTGCCTGTCAAAGCACCCTTCCAGAAGGGCATGCGGTGGTTGGCTAATGGCCTTTAACTCGATCTGAAGGCACCAGGCCAAGACACCTGATGGTCTTCTGGCAACTGGCTGAGGTCTCTCTTTGCTCAACATGCATCCCACTGGCTCCATCGGGAAGGGCGCGATGGCGGTTTCTGCCGTGGCTGGCTCTTCACTGGGGCGGAAAACCTCCGTCTGTTTTGGAATGCAGATGGGGGATGGGGTGTGTGTCTCACGATGGATCCCTCCTCCACACCAAAGCAGAGCAATCCTATATCTGAAATATAGCCTGCTCTTGAGGAAAAAAGGAAGTGAAGGAGGCTGCAAAATTGGGAGGTGGGGCTGGGGCAGGAGAATAGAGGATAGCAAAAATGTGTAACCCTTGAGTAAGGGAGCTCTCCTGGATCAAAACCCACTTTTTGAGACTTGCGGAATGCAGAGAGGTGTCCTCTGAATTCACCCATATTCCCCAGGTGGCGAGCAGCGCAAGCATGTGAGGATGGCGGTCACAGAGAACGTGACCATGGTTCGTTAATACCGCAACAGGGCTATCAAAACTGTTAATTGCTTGAGCGAGCAGGCTCTTGGCCAGGGTGATCAACTGTACGTCAGGGAGATGCACATAAACCCCAGCTCTGAAGCATGCATTGCAAATGCATTCGTGGCTGATCTAGAACAACGCTTGATTACACCACTACCGCCCCGGTTTAATTTTGCTAACACGCCAAGGCAGACTAATACAGCTACTCCTTCAGAAATCAAAGGGGAGGAAACACCCTCTTTTTGTACAGAGATTCACCCTCCCCTTCCTTGCCCTGGGAAATATCACAGGAGGTATTGCAGTGAAGGGCCGGGGGAGAGTCCAGAAGTTTTGAGATTCTTAATGATTCCTATGGAGAGTCACATAGGGCATGGGACTGGTGCTTCTAAGCCTCCTCCTGCAGATGCCAAAAAAAAAAAAATTGTGGACATATCAAACACTATTAGTTGCATCGGTTTTTGGCTCTTTCTAGTGGGCACTCCTGGTAAATGAACCTTAGAAATACATGCAAATAAGTACGCCTGGGTTTTTTAATTTCGTATTTTGAGGCAGCGGATGAAAGAATCAGTGGATAATGATAAATGGAGAATGGGGCTTGATTGTATTTCTTAAGGTGGAACTCTGCCTGGAAAGGGCAGCCGGCTTGCTCAGGATTGCGCATGAGCTGTGCAGGATGGTGTGTTTCCTAAGCAGAATTCAGGAGAAAACACACTCAACTGCGCAGGCATTTGCAATGTCCAGCCCAAAATGACAAGTGAGGAAAACCAAGTATGTGCATAAACAAACAAACAAACAAACAAATAAATAAATAAATAAATAAATAAATAAATAAATAAATAAATAAACAAGGTTTACTTTTTATGTTTAACTTCTTAGAGTCATAGAACCACAGAGTTGGAAGAGACCTCAAGGGCCATCCAGTCCAACCCCCTGCCATGCAGGAACCTCCATCAAAGGACTCCTGACAGATGGACATCCAGCTTCTGCTTCAGAACCTCCAAAGAAGGAGACTCTACCACCCTCTTTTATGGCAGCATATTATTCCACTGCAGAACAACTCTAACTGTCATGAAGTTCTTCCTAATGTTCAAATGGAATCTCTTTTCCTGTAGTTTGAAACCATTGCCCGAGTCCTAGTCTCTGAAGCCATGGAAAACAAACCAGTCCCCTCTTCAATATGACATCCTTTCAAATATTTAAACATAGCTATCATATCCCCTCTCAGCCTTCATTTTGTAATCTGATTGAGACATACAAAATAATGCAGGGCATGAGTAAAGTGGATAGAGGGACACTCTTCTCCCTCTCGCAAAATACCAGAACTAGGGGGCATACACTCAAATTGTGGGCTGGGAGAGTAAGAACAGACAAAAGAAAATATTTTTTTCACCCAGCGCATTGTTAGTCTGTGGAACTCCCTGCCACATGGTGTGGTGATTGTTGAGTTTTTATAAAATTTAAAACAAATGTAAATTAAATATTGTGAATGAGGTTGGCTTACCTGTTCTGGCTGGAAGGCACTACAGGAGTGTTTGGGGTGTGGCAATACAGGTGAGGCAATCAAACTGAGGTTTCTGTGCTGCATCGGGCAGGTGTAGGTAATCAAGCAGCCAGAAGTGTATTTAAGGAAAGGCTCGGGTGTTACACTTTGCTGAATCTGCTTAGATTCAGTCACACCAACTTTCTGGCTCTGTTTTGCTTGTTGTGTATTATTCTGCCTACTGTATATGATGTATATGTATTTGTTAAAGTTGAGGGCTATACTTTACTAGTAGTATACATTTAAAGTTTAAGTTACAGTTCTGGGTTCTTTCGTTGTGTTGTGAATGAGATTGCTGAGTATAAGCAGGTATAGAACTGTTTTAAGTTGTTTATATAGAGCTGAGATTCAAGCATTGTATTTTTGAGTTTAATAGATAAATCTTTTTGTCAAACAATACAAATATTCTATTTTTCTACAGAATTGAGTGGGTCTATGTTATTTCATTATTTCAGTTCTCTTGACATTGTTTATCTTTCCTCATGGGAGAAGGCCATCCACTGTAAACTCTGTTGTTAAGGTTAAAGTTTTTTTTTCTTAATCATTAACTTCAACTCATACTTCACGACAGTGATGGCATCTGGCCTGGTTGCCTTCAAAAGAGGATTGGACAGATTCCTGGAGGAAAAGTCCCTCACAGGTTACAAACCATGATGGAGATGTGTAATCTCCAGGCTTAAAACCAGGGTACTTCAAGGGCCAGATGCAGGGGAGTGGGATCAGGAGACAGAGATCTAGTCTCGTGTGCTCCCAGACACATCTGGTGGGGCCACTGGGAGATACAGGAAGCTGGACTAGATGGGACATTGGCCTGATCCAGCATGGTTGTTCTTATGTTAAGGCTAAACATCCCAGTTCCTTAAGCCACTCCTTGTAAGACATTTCTTCCAGACTCTCAACCCTCTTGGTCACCCTCCTCTGGACCCATTTGAAGTTGTCAACATCCTTGTTAAATTGAGGAGCGCAGAACTGGACACAGTACTCCAGGTGGGGTCTGACCAGAGCAGAATAGAGTGGTACTATCACTTCCCTTGATCTAGACATGATGCTTCTCTTGATGCAACCAAGAATCGTGTTGGCTTTCCCGGCCGCCATGTGACACTGCTGACTCATGTTCAATTTGTGGTCCTCCCAGACTCCCAGATCCCTTTCACAGTTTCTAATTCTTCTTGTGAATTTAGATCCAATGCAGTTGTAACTCTCTCCTGTGCTCAGACACTGTTATGGTAAATCACCTGGGACAGAAACATCTCAAAAGCCTGAGAACCTCCAAATCCTTGATCTACCAGGGAGTTTCCTACCAGCTTCCTTCTTCTCCTTTTCCTGCATCCTTTTGGTAGTGGGGCGGCTAAAAAATCTTCTAAATAAAAATAAATAAACTTCTCCGGAGTTCAGATGCTGCTCTCTTCTCTCAGACCTCAAACTCAGAAGACTCCTACTAGGATGTTTATCACAGGTAGCAGCGGAATAACAATTAGTTTTTATCAGGATGTCACCATTGATTAAAAAAGGCGGTGGGTCCAGGAGGACTGTGAGATAATTACATTTTCCGTGCTGCGATACTGTAATGTTTTATTTTTGGAATATCGTCTTTCACCACCATAAAACCCCACTTGCTTAATATTCATCTCAGACTCCTTTGCACAATAGACACACCGCCCTGTAGAGATATGGTCCTTGCCGCTGCTGACATAGCGCATCCTCTCTTTTGGTGGGGGGCGGGGAGTGAATGAGTGAGTGAGAGAGAAGCAGAGACTAAATGGAAGCCGTTTCCTGGTAGCTGCAGAAATAGAGAGTTGTCAGCAAAGTTCCCAGTGCCCTGCTTCCCATCCCATAATATCAAGAGGCTGTCCTTCGCACAGAGCTGAACGAACATTTGGGCAAAAGTATTGGAGGGCAAAACCCAGACCAGCCAAGTCAATTGCTATGGTTCCAGAAATTGCAGGGTGGGCTGGGGGCAGGGGGCTGAATGGCACCCCCTGATCTGACAGGAGGCTTCAGCTACCTTCCTGAGGGTGGAGCGACTGACACACACCAAGCTGCCTTCAGCTGGAGCCGATACTGCAGCCTATAGCATAGAATCCTAGAGTTGGAAGAGACCTCAAGGGCCATCTACTCCAACCCCCTGCCATGCAGGAACCCCCATCACAGGACTCCCGACATACGGTCATCCAGGATCTGCTTAAAAACCTCCAAAGAAGGAGACTCCACCACCCTCCTTTGGGACAGCATATCCCACTGCTGGACAGCTCTAACCGTCATGGAAGTTTTTCTGAATGTTCAAATGGAATCTCTTTTCATAGAAACCTAGAGTTGGGGGAGACCTCAAGGGCCATCCAGTCCAACCCCCTGCCATGCAGGAACCCCCATCACAAGACTCCTGACAGATGGCCATCCATCTGTCATCAATGTTGGTGCGAGGTGGGTCTCACTTGGGAGCGCGTTCCATAGCCTGGGGGAAGCTGCTGAAAAGGCCCTATTCCTACAAGCCATCCCTTTCACCTCCTTAAGGGATGGCTCTCTCAGGAGGGCTCACTGGCCAGATCTTAATTGCTGCGTAGGTTCACATGGAAGGAGGCGGTCCTTCATGAATCTAGGTCGTAAGCCATTTAGGGCTTTATATGCCAAAACAAGCACTTTGAATTGGGTTCAGGCAGAAACTGGTAACCAATGCAGGTTAAGCAGAATCAGTGTGATTCGATCCCTGGTGGCTCTACCACTCACCAGCCACCCCGCACGATTCTGATCCAGTTGCAATCGCTGAACCATCTTCAAAGGCTGCCCCACATAGAGTGCATTGCAGTAATCAATACAGGATGTTACCAGTGCATGAATAACTGTCATGAGGCTCCATTCATCCAGGTAGAGGCATAGCTGATATATTTTCCACAGTTGTAGAAAAATGGCAATCCATGAACCAACCATATATGTCTGGTAGTTGAGTCATGGCTACTGGACTTCTTTTTCTTGAGAGACAGAAACGTTTCGCTACTCATCCAAACAGCTTCATCAGGACTCATGAGTAAAAATAAGAGGACTAAACTGGGGGACGTGAAGCTAATTCTGCTAACTGAGTTTAACCAGGAAAATCAAAACTTGTCAATATTTTATTCCTACACCTTTCTTCTCCTTCCTCTCCTTGATGACCAAGTTGACTTTTATGGACCACTAAAAGTTTCATTTTCATGTAATGGCTCAAAACAACAGTGGTGCGGTGGAAAATGCAAAGGTCTGGTAGAGATGGATCTGCATGTTGATTAATAGATGGCAATAATAAGCTTGCTTCTATTCTTGGTCACTTCCACAGCAGAACACACATGCGCGTGCACACATACACATACACACACACACCCCAAGAAAGAATGACTTTGCTTGTGTCTTCTTCAGCTTATTTTGCAAGCAAAAGGCATGGGATGATAATTCAGCTAAGGCTGGCAGTAATAACTACCTTTTGCACCATCAGCAGGAAAAGAGAGAGAGAAACAGGGCCCTTGTTAAGTTAATGTGCAACACACTTTGTGGGTAAACACGTCCCTCGTGCAGCCAGGATAGGAGCCGTGGGAACAATTCCACCTCGCACAATCCAGCTGAGCCGATTCGCCTTTATAGGAACAGCTCAGCCTGGCCTCCTGTGAAAGGTTCAAGGAATGACAGAGCAGATTCTGATACCTTGGGGAACTTTCTGGAGGCCGGGGCTGAGGATGATGGGTGAGCATTCGTTCTTTTGCACCATCATTGGCCAACATTGGCAGGCATCCTTGCATTCAAGATGGAAGGAACTCCGGAGTTGTTGGGGAGTTGCTGTTTTTGTTTTGTTTTGTTTTTTAGGGAGAAAGCAGGAACCAGGAAAATTACAGGTGCTACCCATCCATTGTTGAGAGGCACTGCAGAGGCTGAATCTTACATCGGGTCTTCCTGGATCTGTATCTTCCAAAAGAAGATGCCACCCATTAGTGCTCCTCAACCTTTTTATCGCCGCGGACCGGTAAATGTTTGATAATTTTTCCCTGGCCCGCTTGTTTTGATTTAATAAGATAAAAAAGGTAAATGCCCCCCCTGGCCGCTGACGCACATGCGTGCTAGTCGTTTCCCACCCTAGGGGGCGATGCTCATCTCCGTACTCAAGCCGAAGAGCCAGTGTTGTGCGAGTCCTTGGTAAGTCGTTTGTGGCTAGGGATTTTTGAAAGGAATTATTTTTTGCACATAACCCATATTTGAATATATTTTGCATGTGTTTCAAATAACCCTAAGGGTGGAGAATACATGTGAATAAACAAAAAAGAATCTGGCCACTTGTTCTGAGGAGAACTAGAAGGGTCTTGCCATCCAAGTGTGCCTTTAGAAAAAGGGAACCCCTTGAAGCTTGAACACAGTCCATGTCCCAAGGGATGCTTGCAGGGAGACCTTGGTCGCTCACGGGGAAGAGGGAGGGGAGGGAGGGAGAAGACAGTCCGTTCCTACAGTGGTGGTGGTGGGTGGTGGGTGTGTGTGTGTGGTCAGTGGGCAATTCCTCCTGACGGAAGACAAGACTCGGGGCGAGTGGGGCGGGGGGAAGGGGAAGGAAGATGTAATAAGATGACCCTCAGTCCATTCTCCCCCTTTTTCGATACTCGAACTTGTCCTAATTGTTCTGGGCTGTATAGCTTATCCCTCATTGACGTTAGCCGCCTTGGGGGTCTTTTCCAAGGAGAAAGGCGGGGTAAAAAAAATACTCTGAAATAAATAAATACAGTGGTACCTCATTTAACATAGGGTTTGTATAACGGAAAATCTGTACAACGTAGGAAAAAATCCAACCAGGAACCTTCGTCAAATCCCCCTTCACTGTTCCTTAGCAGGGGAGTGCAGGCAGGCTGAGAGAGCTGACAAAGAGAGAGGAAGGGAGGGAGAGAGGGGAGAGGAGGAAGGGGAGGAGGATGCCTCCTTGGTAGCTGCTGATGACGCCATTGCGGTAGCGCCCGCGGGAGGCACGTGTGCCAAACTGGGTGAGGAAGTGAGCCAGTTGCGGGCGGTCACCGTCCACGAACCCCCCACCCTCCCCCTGGGCCAGCTGCAGTTCTTGCTGCTGGAGTTTGCTGCCGTGCCCCTGCCGAGCAGGCTGTCATTGGGGCCACCAGCAGCCTGCAGCCTATCTGACGCTCCAGAACGTCCCCCACGGTCAACTCTTGGAGCGCGTATGCACAAGAGCAGGGGTGGCGGCAGCGGCGGCGGCGGCTCCAGGACACCCAGGAGGTCTTGCCTTCCCCGCTCAGCCTTGTTGGGCACGGAATTCAAAAGGAACAAGCAGCCTTCCCTCCTCTCCTCCGCACGAGCGAAGGGAAGGAGAGGGAAGTCTTGTTACTTTTGAAGTTGGTGCCTCTCAGATCTGGCCCGGTGGGCTGCCCCTGCCGCCGCGATTGCTAAAGGTCGCTCCCGCCTGGTGGGCAGGCGCGCGCCGCCTCCGCCTTCTGCGAGCCCTACTCTTCATTGTTCCTCCTGCTGCTGCTGCTGCTGCTGCTGCTGCTGTTGCTGCCGCCGCCGCCTCCGGCCCCTGTCAGGAGGAGGAGGAGGAGCGACAGCACCACCAGCGACTGCGGCGGCAGCCCCCACAACGCAACAAGCCGCCCGCCCATTGGGCAGCGGGCCGCCCCCCAACAAGCGCAGCGCTCATTGGCTGCCCTGCGTCCTCCTCCTCCCTCCTCCTCCTCCCGGGGCGCGTGCTGAAGAGATCGGGGATGGATGGGAGGAGGAGTTTCCCTGGTTTCCTCGGGCGGCTCGGTGCCGATTGATCCACGGACCAGCACCGGTCTGCGGACCGGGGGTTGGGGAACACCGCATTAGAGGACTGTGGCGCAGCAAACCATGGACAGCGATCTTTTCTGGCAGTGGTGGTGAAGGGAATGCATCCCTGGGTGCTGCTACATTACCCTACCATTTCTTTATGAACGAGTGGGGCTTTTAATAGAAGGGCAGCTGAGAGTGGCTATGAACGCCATTGCCTTTGCTTTGTGTACTCGAGGGTGCTCCGGGCATCACGGCACTCGCAGTGGTGAAGAGGAAAGCATGTCCCCTGCATTTGCAGTGGCAAGATTGACAAAACACTCCAGCCAGGGTCCTTGAGATTTCAGTCTAGACCTGAAGATATTGATGAGAGTCATCTCAGTGTTTAGTCCTTCAGACAAGGAGCATCTGCCTTGTGGGGCTTGGAGAGGAGATCTGAAGCAAGGCATGGAGGCCGTAAGCGGCATCAGCAGTCTCTCTCTCTCTCTCTCTCTCACACACACACACACACACACACACACAGACACACACAAGATTCTTATCCAAGCCTACTGAATACAGCAGACCAAGGCACCTCCTCACAAGACCAAGAACAGGTTGTCCCTTTATGGACCACCTGAAAAATCATCACACAAGAGGCAAGCTTTTGTGGAATGAACACCATTTTCTCAAGCTTGTACCACTGTGAAGAAATTCAAAACTTCATGGCCAGAGGGACTTCACTGGGCATGTCTTTCTTAGATGGCAGTCAGAAGGAGGCACAGGAGGCTGTGGGTGCTGGAAACCACACAATTTATTTATTTATTTATTTATTTGTTTGTTTCTTTATTTATTTATTTATTTATTTATTTATTTATTTATTTATTTATTTGTATGCTGTGCCTTCTAGCCTGAAGGCTACTCAGCTTACATTCTTCAAACCAAGATTTCTGATCCACAGCTTGCCTAACCGGTGGATATAGTCTATCTGGATTTTCAAAAGGCTTTTGATATAGTCCCTCACCAAAGGCTGCTGAGAAAATTGCGCAGTCAGGGGATAAGAGGGCAGGTCCTCCAATGGATTGAGAACTGTTTGAGATCCCGGAAACAAAGAGTAGGTGTCAATGGGAAATTTTCACAATGGAGAGAAGTGGAAAGCGGTGTGCCCCAGGGATCTGTCCTGGGACCGGTGCTTTTCAATCTGTTCATAAATGACCTGGAGACAGGGATAAGCAGCGAGATGGCCAAGTTTGCAGATGACACAAAACTTTTCCATGTGGTAAAAAACAGAGAAGATTGTGAAGAGCTCCAGAAGGATCTCTCCAAACTGGGGGAATGGGCAAATGCGTTTTAATGTAGCCAAATGTAAAGTAATGCATATTGGGGCAAAAAATCAAAACTTTATCTATCAACTCATGGGCTCTGAGTTATCCGTGACAGATCAGGAAAGAGATCTTGGTGTGTTGGTGGACAGCTCCATGAAGGTATCTCCCCAATGTGTGGCAGCGGTGAAGAAGGCCAATTCCATGCTAGGGATTATCAAAAAGGGGATTGAAAATAAAACAGCCAACATTATAATGCCACTATACAAAACAATAGTAAGGCCCCACCTGGAGTATTGTGTACAATTCTGGTCACCGCATCTCAAGAAAGACATAGTGGAACTGGAAAAGGTGCAGAAGAGAGCGACTAAAATGATTACTGGGCTGGGGCACCTCCCTTATGAGGAAAGGTTAAAACATTTGCGGCTCTTTAGTCTGGAAAAAAGGCGCCTGAGGGGGGATGTGATTGAGACGTACAAAATAATGCAGGCATGAGTAAAGTGGATAGAGGGAAGCTCTTCTCCCTCTCACAAAATACCAGAACTAGGGGACATCCACTCGAATTGAGGGCTGGGAGAGTAAGAACAGACAAAAGAAAATATTTTTTCTCCCAGCGCGTTGTTAGTCTATGGAACTCCCTCCCACAAAATGTGGTGATGGCATCTGGCCTGGATGCCTTCAAAAAGGGATTGGACAGATTCCTGGAGGAAAAGTCCATCACGGGTTACAAACCATGATGGAGATGTGTAATTCTTCAGGCTTAAAATCACGGTACTTCAAGGGCCAGATGCAGGGGAGTGCTATCAGGAGACAGATATCTAGTCTCATGTGCTCCCAAACGCATCTGGTGGGGCCACTGTGAGATACAGGAAGCTGGACTAGTTGGGCCTTTGGCCTGATCCAGCATGGCTCTTCTTATGTTCTTATGTTCTATGTTCTCAGTTGTAACCTGTACTGAACATAGCAAGTGATATTTGAGCAGCAAAAGTTTGCACATTGTACGCTGATTTTTTTTGTCATCTGTCAAGATGTCACCTATTCTGGCATTTGTATTTTAACTTGTAGGGACCCCCGGTTTCAGATCATCACAAGAAGTTGAGTAGGATCCATTCCTGACAAGAGAAAGTCCTTCCTCCATTGCTATGTTCTGTGCCATCAAACTGGAATCAATGTACAGTAGCCCTAAAAGGGGTCCTGCAGTAGATATCTGTCTCCTGATACCACTCCCCTGCATCTGGCCCTTGAAGCACCCCAGCTTTAAGCCTGGAGATGACACATCTCCATCATGGTTTGTATCCTGTGATGGACTTTTCCTCCAGGAATCGGTCCAATCCCCTTCTGAAGGCATCCAGGCCAGATGCCATCACCACATCCTGTGGCAGAGAGTTCCACAGACTAACCACGCGCTGGGTAAAAAAAAAAACATTTTGCCTGTTCTCACTCTCCCAGCCCTCAATTTGAGTGGATGTGCCCTAGTTCTAGTATTCTGTGAGAGGGAGAAGAGCTTCCCTCTATCCACTTGTCTCATGCCCTGCATTATTTTGTACGTCTCATACTGCTCTGACATAGAGATGGGCACGAAACGAGCAATTTTTTGTTTTCATTTTTGTTTTTTCATTTCATTACGCAATGAAAACGAAAATGAAAAATTTTCAAAACAAAACGGGAACGGAAACGGAAACGAAAAATTTTGCCGTGTTTTTCATTTTCGTTGCGGCAAATACATTGAACTGAAAAGAATGCTAACGAAACAGCAATTTTTCATTTTTGTTTTCATTTTTTCGGTTCGTTACATACAAAAACAAAAATGAAAAATTTGTAAAAAACCCAACGTAAACGAAAATGAACCGAAACGGACCCCTAAATGACCAAACAACAAACGAAACACCATTTTTTTGAGTCGTGCCCATGTCTACGACAGTTAAGAGAATTTTTTTTCCTGATAGCCAAACTAAATCTGCCTTCCTGTATCTTGTGCCCATATTTGCATGTTTGTAAGGAATGGAAGATGGATGCATGTTGCTGGTAAGGTGTAAGCATTCTTGGCCTGGAATAAGATGAAGATCCAGTGTGTGTGAGAGAGAGAGACAGACAGAGAGAGAGAGATGGAGAGAGAGAAATGAAGATGGAGCAACAGCCCAAAGGTATGATGGGACTTTGGGAATCTGAATCTGAGACTCTAACTCTTCACTGAGATGAGCTCAGCTTTTGAGCCTTGACCCCTTGAACGATGCTTTTAGCATCTTGGCAGACTTTGTCCAATATTAGCAGTTAAAGGGGAGGGGAGATCCTGGTACAGGAGTCTTCCCAAGGATAGGGAACCAGTGAATAACTGCGACTAAGGGCATCCCAAGGGTGATGGTGGGCCATCAAACCAGGAGAGGACAAAGACATGCCCAGTCCACATGCTCCACTGATGAGCTGCCCAGGAACGATACAAGAAGAGAACCCGGGCAGTTGGAGCTTCTGTACTCTGAGACCAAAGTTTTGGGATCATTTTGCCCTCCTTTTCCGAAGCAGGGCAATGCTGATTGACAGCTCTTGGTGAGTAAAAATGGAACATGATGAATGTTGAATGCATGGTATGAATGAAACCCCAGTTGTTAACTCTCTAATCAATAGGCAATAAAGTATATTCATTTGCACCTACTATTGTGTGTCTTATGGGGGGGGGGGTCTTTTGCTGTCTATATTATTGTTCTCCTTGGGATACAAAAGAACCAGTGATCTCTTAAGGCTGTGACATACGCTGCACTCTGGGATGACGGAGATCCCATCCTATCCTTCCTCTGTTTGTCAGACTTGCAAATCCTTGAAAAGGGCTCTCCTGTCTCTCCCCAGCTTTTCACGTTCAGGAAAGAAAGCAGGATGGAAATTCAGAATAAGATTTCTCTCTCTCTTTAAAATGTTGGCTTAGGCTGCTCACCTCTTTAGGGAAAAGGCAGATGCCTTGTTGTTGTTGTTGTTGTTGTTGTTGTTGTTGTTGTTGTTGTTGTTGTTGTTGTTGCTGCTGCTGCTGCTGCTGCTGCTGCTGCTGCTGCTGCTGCTGCTG
>JAHTLZ010000332.1:369274-394306 GCA_023846285.1 Phrynocephalus versicolor
TTTCTTTCTTTCTTTCTTTCTTTCTTTCTTTCTTTCTTTCTTTCTTTTTTTGGCTATTCCTAGCTGTGTTTTTTTAATTTATTTTCACCTTTGGAGAAACAGGAAGCTCTATCAGGTCCTACAAGCATCAATTTCCCCCAGCAAAGTGGTCCGTTTTTTTCAAATACTAGTGCCACCTGCTGGCCAAGGGGGCTGAACTGCACTTGAAAATAAAAAAAACAGCTTTTTACATGAGAATTCTTGTCCCACATTTAAATCACGTGATGGGACGAAGAGGAAAAGCCGGACCTTCAGAAGATCAGGATCAAAACCCAGGAGTGACCACAGCCAATATTTAACTAATGTTGCTGATTGGTTTAATATTCATCCTTTCAAATGTGTTGGGTCCCCTCAAAGAGTGCCCCGGTTTCCCTTAGGCCCGAAATGAAATCGGGTGGCCACCTTTGCAAAGATAGCAGCAGCAACAGCAGTTTGCACACCACTCATGGAAGTTCCACAAACTTCTGCATGGCTGTGAGGAGACCATTTGTCTTGTAGAGAAGAATGTAATTTAGCAAGATGTCTTCACACAGACCAAGAAAAACACACCAATGCAAAGCGCTTGGTCAAATTTTGAGAGCTTTATTTACAGCCTATCATTCTTCTGGCATGAAGCAAACAAGCTTGAGGAACAAGATAGGCAAGGCCTCACTGGAGTCGATCAGGACTCTTCTCCACGGGCTGAACATGGTCTAATTAACAGCTGACAGGACTCCACCTTCAGCTCCCCCTGGCCTTGCCTGTCTCGCCCATCATAGAATCATAGAATCATAGAGTTGGAAGAGACCTCAAGGGCCATCCAAATCCAACCCCCTACCATGCAAGAACCCCCATCACAATATTTCCAACAGATGGCCATCCAGCCTCTGCTTTTTTAAAAAATTTAATTATTATAAAACCAATCACCAACAACCCAGACAAAGACAGTGACCCCCCAGGCATCCAATACATTGGATATACATTAACAATGAAACATATTCAAACATATTCAAATTATCAAAATGTACAATTCTATATAAATGAACAATTAACAATTAACAATCCGCAAGGTTTATTTAGCTTTTAACATTTTAATTACCCCAAATTGATCAAGCATACTCAAATAATTCAGTAGCTTCTCAAACCATTCCTCCTCTTTCTCATTGACCTTAAACCCTTTCATCCTGCGTATCTTCACAGTTAGGTATTGTACAATTATAATATTATTTAATTTCTTCCTCCATTGGTTCACCGCTAACTCTTCTGCATTTTTCCAATTACTTGCTATAACCTGTCTGGCTGCAATTATCATCAGATTTACCCATTTACATTCCTCTTTTGTTTTTAACTCTGTGCTACCCATGCTAATAATAACAATTAATTTAGATATTTCCACTTTCCTTCCCACAATTTTTGATATTTCTCTACCAATCTGTATCCAAAAATTATTAACTAAAGGACAATCCCACCACATGTGACTGTACGTTCCCATTATTCTACATTTCCTCCAACAATTTTTACGGCCATCCAGCCTCTGCTTAAAAACCTCGAAAGAAGGAGACTCCACCACCCTTTGTGGCAGCATATTCCACTGCCGAACAGCTCTAACTGTCATGAAGTTCCTCCTAATGTTCAAATGGAATCTCTTTTCATGTAGTTTGAAACCATTGTCTCGAGTCCTAGTCTCTGAAGCCATGGAAAACAAACCTGTTCTCTCTTCAATATGATATCCTTTCAAATATTTAAACAGAGCTATCCTATCTCCTCTCAGCCTTCTTTTAGAGAGGCTAAACATTCCCAGTTCCCTAAGCCGTTCCTCATAAGACATTTCCTCCAGACCCTCAACCACCCTGGTCGCCCTCCTCTGCACCCGCTCGAGGTTGTCAACATCCTTTTTAAATTGAGGTGCACAGAAGTGGACACAGGACTCCAGGTGGGGTCTGACCGGAGCAGAATAGAGGGGTGCTATCACTTCCCTTGATCTAGAGACACTATGGTTCTGTTGATGCAACCAAGAATCACACTGGCTTTCTTGGCCGCCATATCACACTGTTGACTCATGTTCAATTTGTAGTCTACCAAGACTCCCAGATCCCTTTCACAGGTACTATTCTCCAGCCAAGTGTCTCCCATCCTATATCTGTGCAATTCATTATTTTTACCTAGATGCAGCACCCTACATTTCCCTTTGTTGAAATCCATTCCGTTAGCTTTGGCCCAACACTCTAATCTGTCAAGGTCCTGTTGGATTTTCATCCGATCCTCTAGGGAATTAGCAACCCCTCCCAATTTGGTATCATCTGCAAATTTAATTAGCATGCTCTCTATTCCTTCCTCCAAGTCATTAATAAAGATATTGAATAGGAATGGACCCAGAACAGAACCCTGGGGCACCCCACTGGTCACATCTCTCCAAGCTGAAGCAGCAATGAAAGTTACTGGAAGCGATGGCAAGTGAGCTCACGGCCAAAGATTATTGCACACCTTACAAACCCTTCAGTGAAACGGAGCGAGGAGAGAAAGAAGGGGAGTCCCGAGGGCCAGCTCAGCACTGGCGAGGTCTCTGCTCAATAGAGCCGAGACTAATTTCCCTTGGCCTTGAAACCTCTCGGTCGAGAGCCAGCAGACATCTTGAGCATCCGCCTCGTCAGCAGCCATGGTCCAATTAGGAGCAGGCAATTGAGAGAGCCTTTTAACCTTTCAATTTATGAACTGGACCTCATTCTCCAACTGGGCGAAGCAATTTTTGGAGCAGATGGCAATAACATCTCGAAAACTCTTCTGAACGAAAGGCCACAGTTAGGGTGACCCCATGCCTGACTCCTAAACAAGGCCTTCAAGTTGTGTAATGGAAACCTCTTTTACCATTCCACCGTCTTCTTGCGTCCTTTCCATCAAGGGAGAGCTTGCTCTCTCTTCTCTCTCTTTCTCTCTTTCTAGCTCTCTGGATGGTCCATAAAGGGTTGTGTGGGCTTTTCAGTAGCCTTCTACAAACAGGAGATTTAATATCTCAATTATGCACTCTCGTGGCTTGACGCTGATTTAATATGTTGGGAAACTGTTTGTTTTATGATTTCATTGCTGTTCTTAACGTGGTTTGTTTTGGTCTTATCATGCTGTTAACTGCCCAGGAGAGTGCATTGCACTAATGAAGTGGTATGTCGAAAAACAAACAAACAAAGAAGATTGAAAAGGACCAGGTAACCTTGCCCTGTTGTTCATTCCCAACTACAGATGGGCAAAAAATGAACCATGAACCCAAAACTCTGACATGTCAAGCTTGTTCATGGCTCATTTGATTAGTTTGTTTTGGGGATCCCGTTTTGCCAAAGCTAATCCAAATGCTGAACCCCCCACCCTTTTGGTGTTCCACTGGCACACACACACAAATCCTCATGAACCATGAACCGGTTTGTTTTTCTGGGGGCTCATGATGGTTCTTGGTTCATTGTTAGTCGCGAACCAGCAGGAACTACCAGTATTCTCATTCGTGCTCATCTTGGTTCTATTGTTAAAATATATTTTAGCCACGTACTGTGATTCTGTTTAGTTGCTAGTAGCTACCCTATAATTCTACCTCACACACAATACTGTGGATAAAAACAGAAACTTCTAATTTTCTGACATGGAATACTGTTGCAGATCTGCTGCAAGAACTCCCTGTTGATAGAAAGCAGCAAAACCTCTTTGCCCGAAGCAACCTATCGGGTGGACTATCATTCCCACCCCTCCCAAAAAAGAAAAAGAAAGAAAGAAAGAAAGGAAAGAGGCCATAACAGGACAAGAGCAGTCTGCAACCGATGGCATATGCCAATTGATCTCTACAGATCAGAGTTCAATGATAATGCTTATAAGTTAAATGGAGTTACAATTAGGGAGGTAAATCTGTGCTTTTAAAATACAGTGGTACCTTGTATAACGGAAATAATTTGTTCCAAATGAAGTTATTTTAAGCAAATTTTCCTTTATACAAATTTCTCATAGGAATGTATTGAAAACTGAGTAATCCCTAATTGCAACCAATTTTATGTTGTACAGATATGCCCCATAGGCGATTTTGTTAAGTAAATTCCCCCCATCTCTGGATTTTTTTTTTTTTTTTTGTTGTACAGATTTTATGTTATACAAACTGTTATTCAAGGGTCCTCTGTATTTCTTTGGCCTTCTTAAGGAAGGAAAGGGAACCACAAAATTATTCCCCATGTCCTGTAAGAATTTTGGAGCACTCCGGAGAGAAGATAATATGAATCTAAATGGGGAGCAGGGAAAGAGGTTTGGGAGTGCAAATTAAGGAAATCGTGCAAAATATAACAGCGGCTGTATTTTTTCCCAAAGAATTGATGGGATTAAAGGCTACCAGAGGAGTTAGATATGTCTTTTAAAACTGTCCCTCAGTCCTCCAGTGTTTGTTATTTGTGTGAGAGAGAGAGAGCTTTTGTTACTTTCACATACAGTCAGTCAGTGTCACTTGAAATCCAGCACTGCAACTTACGCCATATAACTTTGACAATGTGATTGTCCATAGCAGTTTTTCTGAATTTAATGAGTTCTGAGTTCCTCCTTTTCTCTCCCCAACTCTACCCTGAGAAAGCCATTGGAGCATTCACAACTTGGCCGGGGGGGGGGGATCTTTAATTTCCCAAATAGCTAATGTTCAGAAAGTCATTTTGCTGGAATTTATTTTCATAAATTAAAGACACCCCTCCCACCAACCTGGAGGCCCCCCCTGCAGCTCCCTGATGATGTAACACATAGGTCTCCAAACTTCGGCCTTCCTGATGATTTGGACCACAACTCCCAGAATCCCAAGCCTGTATTTCCAAGCAAAGGACTGTGGGAGTTGTGGTCCAAAACATCTGGAGGGCCAAAGTTTGGACATGCCTGATGTAACAGATTCAGCTGGACCCTCCTGGGGGTTGGAATGGGAAATTTCATCATTATTTCAGAACTGTAGAGAGCTAGAAGGGACCCTGAAGATCACTTAGTCCAGCCCTGGTCAAGAAGGCACTGTAGGAATTGAACTCTCAACCTTTTGGTTCTGCTGCCGGACACTTAAACGGCTGAGCTCTCCAGCAGTTTTGTTTAAAAAAGTCACAGCTGATGACACCCTTGGCCGCAGGGTCACCTCAAGAGCCTGTTCAAACCAGGGTGAGGTGAAACCAAGGTGAACTATAAATTGGAAGCCTCCCACCAACTTTTCTCAGACTGAGGAAGTTACTTGGATGAGTAGTGAAACGTTTCGATCCCGCAAGAAGAAAAGTCCAGTTGCCACAACTCCACTCCTGGATAACCTCACCTGGATGTCTGAGAATCTCCATCAACTTTCTTTTTCTACGAACGCCTCAGAGCGAGTTACTAAAACCGCAAGTGCCAGTTGATAAGAAAAGGTGTGGTCTACTCTGAGGAGCTTGAAGCTGTTCTGCTATTTGGCACGTTTGCTGGGCAGCCAAAGGAATTTAGCCAATAGTCAAAACTCTGCATCTAGCCAACATAACATGTTTGTTCCTAGCTGGCCAGGATGCCCTGTTCTCCAAACTTCTGCTGCTGCTCGCTCCTGTGAAAGCAACTCTTAGCAAACCAATGTTCCTCTCCTGATGGTCCATTTAGAGGATGCTTGTCTCCATGTTCACCCAGCTTGTCCGTCTCCTCACTACAAATGGCAAATCTCAGCGCTTTCCTATAGAAATGCAGACCTCCTTCTTTCTCCTCTGAGCTTCCGAAGAAAAAGCGCTCTCTTCTCTGCCTGGTAAATTTTTTAGCAAGACCACCCCGGGAGCCTGCCAACTTTTCACAATTTTTATTGCTAGCCTCATGAGATTTGCTCTTTTATTAATGGTCTCCAAAAATCACAAAGCAATAAGGAAATCTTGATAGCATCAGCTTTCAGGTTTTCAATGAGAAGGTTCTTTCATCTTTTTCTTTAAATTAAGCCCCCTTTTATGGCAGGAGAAGCATTACACTGTCGGAAGAGCATAACCTTCAGGCTTTGGCAATGGGAAAGCATTTGGGGGCCAAGTCACATTTAGGGACCAATTTCTAGTTATTCTTTTTAAAAAAAAAAAAAAAGCTGGTTAGGGAGATCCCATCATACCAGAGCAGGAACCAACAGTTGGGCTTAGAGAGGCGTTATAGACATGAAGAGAAAGAGCCCTTTTCACAATGGAGAGAGGTGAAAAGCGGTGTGCCCCAGGGCTCGGTCCTGGGACCGGTGCTTTTCAATCTGTTCATAAACGACCTGGAGACAGGGATAAACAGTGAGGTGGCCAAATCTGTAGATGACACGAAACTTTTCCGTGTGGTAAAAACCAGAGAAGATTGTGAAGAGCTCCAGAAGGATCTCTCCAAACTGGGGGAGTGGGCTGAGAAATGGCAAATGCGTTTTAATGTAACCAAATGTAAAGTAATGCATATTGGGGCAAAAAAAAATTCAAAACTTTATTTATTTATTTACATTTTAATATTTATATACCGCCTGTCTTCTAGAGGAAGTCCAGGCGGTTTACAACCATGAACAGCCATAAAAACAAAGAAAGCAATAACAGTAATAATAGACAAATAAAACATAATAATTAAACTACGAAAAGAAAAATAAGCTGGCATGATGGAGGAAAAAAACTTATCTGTCGCCAAATGCCTCACAAAAAAACCATGTCTTTAAGGCTCTTTGAAAGGCTGGCAGGGACTGTGCAAGGCGCAACTCACTCAGGAGAGGGTTCCACAGCGCAGGGCCAGCCACAGAGAAGGCTTGGTTGCGTGTCACAGTCTACCGGGCCTCTCTGGGCGTGGCCACCCAAGTCTAGACCGGATCAGACGGCCTCAATTTTTGATCTAAAAAAAGCTGCAAAAGTCTCACTAGTGAAATGACTAGGAGGAGGCCTAGACTGACCAGGATTGGTGAGGTCGCGAACCACATGGAACAACTCTGCCTGGCGGTTCGAGCCCTCACCAATTCTCAAGGAGACAAAACATCTTTTATCAACTCATGGGCTCTGAGTTATCCATGACAGATCAGGAAAGAGATCTTGGTGTGTTGGTGGACAGCTCCATGAAGGTGTCTCCCCAATGTGTGGCAGCGGTGAAGAAGGCCAATTCCATGCTAGGGATTATCAAAAAGGGGATTGAAAATAAAACAGCCAACATTATAATGTCATTATACAAAACAATAGTAAGGCCCCACGTGGAGTATTGTGTACAATTCTGGTCACCGCATCTCAAGAAAGACATAGTGGAACTGGAAAAGGTGCAGAAGAGAGCGACTAAAATGATTACTGGGCTGGGGCACCTCCCTTATGAGGAAAGGCTAAAACATTTGGGGCTCTTTAGTCTGGAAAAAAGGCGCCTGAGGGGGGATATGATTGAGACGTACAAAATAATGCAGGACATGAGTAAAGTGGATAGAGGGACACTCTTCTCCCTCTCACAAAATACCAGAACTAGGGGACATCCACTCAAATGGAGGGCTGGGAGAATAAGAACAGACAAAAGAAAATATTTTTTTCACCCAGCGTGTTGTTAGTCTGTGGAACTCCCTGCCACAGGATGTGGTGATGGCATCTGGTCTGGATGCCTTCAAAAGGGGATTGGACAGATTCCTGGAGGAAAAGTCCATCACAGTCTACAAACCATGATGGAGATGTGTCATCTCCAGGCTTAAAACCGGGGTTCTTCAAGGGCCAGATGCAAGGGAGTAGAAACAGATATCTAGTCTCGTGCGCTCCCAGGCACATTTGGTGGGGCCACTGTGAGATACAGGAAGCTGGACTAGATGGGCCTTTGGCCTGATCCAGCATGGCTCTTCTGATGTTCTGATGTTCTTATGTGATGGACACAAACAGTAGGAGATAGAATCCCACCAGACAGCCACACACGTTGTGGATTCTGTGCCAGGACTCCATGGCTGGAATCATGTTAGTTAGCTCCCCCGGCATAATTCTGTTGGTGTAAATCTCACCCAAAGTGCAACAGTGTCTGTTATATGACTTCCTGTCCACTGTTCCTAGTTTGCTGTTGAACATTACCTGGGAGGTATCTTTCTGACTGGGAACTAGATGGGACTTAGCTAAGGCTCAAAGTCTAGGCCAGTGGTGGCGCTCCATTATATTTCAGGGCACAATTCCCACAGGCAGTACAGGTTTGGAATTCTGGGAGTTGTGGTCCAAAACATCTGGAGTGTTGAACGTTCACCAACACTCGCCTAGGCCGAGGTGAGCCATATTTGAGTTCCTGTAAGGTAAAGGTAAAGCCCCCCCCCCCCCCCGTACATGTGTGGTAGTCATTTCCAGCTCTAGGGACTGTGCTCATCTCTGTTTCCAAACCAAAGAGCCAGTGTTGGGCAAGTCCATGGCCATGTGGCCAGCATGGCTGAAAGCATTTCTGAGCACAAAACACTGTTTTACCTTCCCACATTTTACGGTGGGATGGTACCTATTTATCTACTTGCATTCAAATGCTTTTAAACTGCTGCCTTGGCAGGAGCTGGGGTGATCAGTGAGAGCTCACTCTGTTGCGTGGTGCCCGGGATTCGAACCGCCGAATTGCCAACTTTGCAGCTGACAGTTTCAGTACTCTAGCCCGCTGAGCCACCACCACACTCTAGCCTGTAAAGTGTGCCTAAATCAGCTTCTGATCCCAGTAGAGATGGACTCAAATAAAAAAAAAGTGTTTTAGTTTTTTGATTTTCATTGAGGGGTCTGTTTCAGTTCATTTTCATTTTTGCAAATTTTTGAAAAAAATGTGTTTTTGTTTATTTGTTTATTCATTTTTCATTTTTACCCGCTTTTTGCGTGATTTTTAAAGCATTTCCATGCACGGGCGTCCCCCAATGCCCCAGACCAGAGGGAAAACACTAAAAAAAAGTGATGCTGGCAGAGACACAATATAGACTAGGTACGCAGGGAGGCTGCAAAGGCAGAGGCGGGGGTTGCCCAGGATCCAAGGCAGCCGCAGAGTGACTGCACTGCGGGGCAGGGGAGGGTACTCACCGAGAGGTATGCACGCACGCATACAGGGAGGCTGCAGGACTGAAGCTAGAGAGAAATCTCTTCTTTCTCTCCCCTAAGAGCCAGGCTGCAGCTAGCAGGAACACAGAGACACACACCTGCCTGGCTGGCCTAAAGTGAAAATAACAAGTTGCAGAGACAGCAATCCCACCCTAACTCCCACCGCCGACTGCAAGGAGGACGGGGGCTGCCAAAGCTTTTTATGCCCTCTGTGGCTGCCAGACCTGCCCAGTCTGCAACCTGGGCATGCTATTGGTTGAAGCTGTCCAAGAATTTACATGATCCCATCACATGGCTTGCCTCCATTTTGTGGCTGGCGACATCCATTTTGTCATCCTTAAAGGGAAAAGAAAAATACATCGCGATGGGAGAAGACAAAAATAAACGTTTTAAGGACCCCAACCCTCTCCCCCCCGGTAGGTATTATCAGACAGTATAAATAATTATCGCTGCATTTTTATGGATGCCCAGGACATTTTTTAACATTTAAAACAGCTCATTTCATTGCGCGTGGCCATTAACAAAAAAACGAAACGTTAACAAACCTAATTTTCGTGGTTCGGTTCGAGTCGTTCCAATTTCCTCACAATGTTCGTTATTCGTTTCGTTACGTAATGAAACGAATAATGAATAACAAAAATGAAAAAAGTTCTTTTCATGCCCATCTCTAGCTCCCAGGATAGAGAATTATAGGATTTGTAGTCTGAGAAATCCTAAAAGCCTGTGTCTACTGCTCAAGGTCTGAAAAAGAAACCTCCATAGAGGGCTACAAAGAATCCACCGTGAATCATGGGAGAGGCTCTGTGGACAAATGGTGGGGTTTGTCTGCATGTGGAAGTTCCCGTTGGCAGCCCATAACCGTATGTTTGCCGCGGAGTGAAAAGTCAGCCGTGGGGATGAGACTGTGAGGAACTCGTGCTGAATTATTCCTTCCTAGCAGGACAAGCATCTTGACTTCTTGAGACAAGCTGGTTCTTGTTCATTAAAACCCTGGGATTTCTTACGGAGAACGGGGGCAAGTCCCTTTTCTTCCCGTTTGGTGAGACGCTACCTGTGCAAAGGTAGCGTCTCACCAAGCCCACAAGCAAGGCAAGCAGGCAGAAGAAGTGGCTGACTGGTCCAACGGATGCAAGCCACCCCCCCCCCCGCCGCCGCCCTTGGGCAGCTCCGCATTTGAAAAACCCATAAAGGTTCGGCCAGGACAGGATTTTATTTTTTTATTTTTATTTTTTGCAAACACGATGAAACTAGAGATGGCGCCCTTTGGACATGGCTCTCTAGAGAAGAGAGTAATGCTAGGAAAAGCTGAAGACGGCAGGAAAAGAGGAAAACCAAACATGAGATGGATGGACAGCCTAATAAAGGAAGCCACAGGCTTGGTTTCAGAAGAGTGGGGCAGCGCTGTTGAGGACATTTAAGAGGCCACCCGTTCATAGGATCACAGGAGTCGGAAGCAACTTGACAGCATGTAAGAGCTGCCTAGATGCCCTGAGCACATCCGATCTCGCTTGATTTCGGAAGCTAAGCAGGGTCGCCCCTGTTTAGTACTTGGATGGGTGACCACTAGGGAATACCAGGTGCTGTAGGCGCCTGGAGTAGGAACTGGCAAGCCACTCCGGTACTCCTGCCAAGAAAACTCCATGGACATGGAGTCACTAAGAGTCGGTCACGACTGTAACGACACAACAACAACAACAACAACAAAGGGCAGCATGCATTTTGTGCAAAAACCAGTCCTCTGAATGCCGAATCCTCTTGCAGGCAAGAGGAAACCTTTTTCCATCTCTCCCTTTTCATGCACAAGAATCAGGCGAGCAGGGGAGATGCTCCTTGTGGCCAGCGAAGGCTGTCCCCAAAGTCACCGCCCCCCTCTGAAATGGTGCTCCATCTGGGATGACTTTTGGTGAACAAAATTCAGTGATGATTCTCCTTCAGGGCCCGCCTGAAAAGCATCGCCTCCCCCTTGACCCTGGTTGCACATATCAGCCACAGAAAAGTGCCATCAATCGACAGGGAGACGGCCTTGGAGCTTGGAATCATCATGATAAATGGTGGTATCGGACTCTCTAAGTAAGAACTTTCCTGGTTAATTATCCCATCGACTCATCCGCTCGTTCCAACAGCTGTCAAAAATTCAAATGTAAAAAGGTTTTTAAACCACCTCTTTAAAGACCGAGAGGCATCCAAAAGTGCTTCAGGCTCAATTATAGGATTGTAAGGCAGAGAGGGGGCAGGTATTCCTTCTCCCTCTTGGTGGAGGGGACACCCATCATCACCGAATCATCTTTACCTTGCACATTAAGCCTGCTTCCAGACAGGCTCCGTGTTAAATAAAAGATCACTTGCAAATGCCAGTCCGCCATGTTGGAACCAACGTGGACATGCGACACATTCACAAGAATGTCATCTCTTTTGGAAGAACCAAAGAAGGATAACTTCAAGGAGCCAGGATGGGATCCCAAGGGCATCCCTTTCTGCTCAGCCTCTTCACCCACTGAAGGGGGTGGGGGTGGGGGAGGACAGGGATACATTTCCATAGCTTCCCACAAAGGCATTAATTTGCACACTTTAAAACAGACATGTCCAAAGTAAGGCCCAGGTGCCAAATGTGACCTATTTTGAAATTTTGAGTGGCTCGCAGCCTCCTCTCACTGCTGGCTCAGCCTATCACACATCCCTGCCAGCTGGAACCTCCCCATACTGGATGGAGGCGTCAGCTTGCAGTTTTACGGTTTGTCTGCCATCCCTGCCTCTGTCCATCCCCCCAGCCACCTGTCCAGCCTACCCACCCCCAGCTCCGTTGCTGCAGCATCCTCCCTGCCTCCTTGCATGTCCTAGAGACTTGTCCAAAGTCTGGCCATGGGGCCAATTACAGCTGAGTGGTCAGACCCCACACAACTTCACCTTGCCAAATCTGGCCCTCCTTGCAAAAAGTTTGGACACCCCTGCTTTAAAATCTTTTGCCATTCTGTTTTGTTTTGTTTTGCTTTATACTGTTTTTAATCTCTTTTTGTTTGGGGGGGGGCGTGTTTAAAAATGAATGTGGTTTCATGGAGGGAAGTTTGGGTTCCCAAAGACATTTGGTCCCTGAGTGAAAGGCACAGAGAAAGCCATCCTAGCTGCTTTTTTGGAAGATCCTCCAAGATTTATTTGGTCCTAAACTGTTTAGGGCTTTGTATGTCAACATTACAACCTGTAAGTCAATGTGGTAACAGATTGGCAGCCAGTGCAGCATGGCCAGCATCGAGGTGATCTGGTAGAATCTTTTAGTACCCAAAACTAATCTGGCTGCAGCATTCTGCACCACCTGGAGCCCCCCCCCATTAACTTCATAAGAACATAAGAACATAAGAAGAGCCATGCTGCATCAGGCCAAAGGCCCATCTAGTCCAGCTTCCTGTATCTCACAGCGGCCCCACCAGATGTGTTTGGGAGCACATGAGACTAGATATCTGTCTCCTGACACCACTCCCCTGCATCTGGCCCTTGAAGTACCCCGGTTTAAAGCCTGGAGACTACACATCTCCATCATGGTTTGTAACCTGTAATGGACTTTTCCTCCAGGAATCTGTCCAATCCCCTTTTGAAGGCATCCAGGCCAGATGCCATCACCACATCCTGTGGCAGGGAGTTCCACAGACTAACAACACGCTGGGTGAAAAAATATTTTCTTTTGTCAGTTCTTACTCTCCCAGCCCTCAATTTGAGTGTATGTCCCCTAGTTCTGGTATTTTGGGAGAGAGAGAGAAGAGCTTCCCTCTATCCACTTTACTCATACCCTGCTTCCAAGGCAGCCCCATGCAGAGACCACTACAGCCGCCTAATCTCCAGATGACGAGCACATGAACCGATGTGGTGAGAGCGCTAGGGTCCAGGGAGGCACTCACCTGCGCAATCTGCCAGAAATGGTAATGAGCAGTAGGGACCACTGATGCCACCTGGGCCTACATAGTAAGTGCTGGGTCCAAAGTTACGCTAAGACAGTATACATCAGGCATGTCCAAACTTTGGCCCGCCTGATGTTTTGGAGCACAACTCCCAGAATTCTAAGCTTAGATTGCCAATGACAAAGGACCATGGGAGTTGTGGTCCAAAACATCTGGAGGGCTGAAGTTTGGACATGCCTGGTATACATTATCCAAGACAAGGAGAATCATGCCCCTAAAACTGAGGGATCTTCCCAACCCACCAACACCATGTACCCTCACCTGGACGACTTGCATTTTGCCCAGGTTCAAGGGGGAAAAGGTTACACATTCCCCCCTGTCCACAAGCTGGGTGTTCATTTTACTGACCTCAGAAGGAGAGGTGGCTGAGTGAACCTTGAGTTCGCTAACTGGGATTGAACCCCAGGCTGTGAGCCCAGTTATACCTGCAGTACAACCAGGGCTGGCGCTAGGTCTTTTTGCACCCTAGGCAGCAGGGGGCACGGGGTTGGGGGGTCAGGCAGGGGGGCGGCGGCGGTGGCGGTGGCGGGTGGAGGTGCTGGGGGCGCGGATGGGGGCGGGCGAAGGTGGTGGCAGTGGCAGTGGCAGGGGGAGGTGCAGGGGGGCAGGCGGTGGCGGCGGTGGCGGGGGGTGCGGGCGGGGGGCAGCAGGGGGAAGGCACAGGGGCGGGCGCGCGGCACCGGTGGTGGCGGCAGTGGGGGGGCAGCAGGCTAGCCAGCGGGGGCGGTGAGGGGGTGGCGCCCCCTCTCCATTTTGGCAACCTAGGCAACCGCCTAGTTCGCCTTAATGGACGTGCCAGCCCTGAGTACAACTGTTGAACCACTGTGCCACCAATCCCACTGCTCCCTGTAGGCCCTAAGGGAAACTGGGTGGGCACCTTTTCCAAAACAGCAGCCAAGGTGGCAATGGCAACGTGGGCACTGGTGGCTTCTTCAGCAATGTAAGGAGGCGATTGTTGTTGTGTCATTACCATTGTGACTGACTCTTCATGTCCATGGAGTTTTCTTGGCAAGAATATTGGAGTGGCTTGCCAGTTTCTACTCCAAGGAGGTGACAGGAGGGAAACCCTCCATGAACCGATTAACTGATTTGCCAGTTCTTCCGTTCATGGATGGCGTATTTGTGGTTCGTCACCCAAGGGAACCACGACAAACCACCATTTTGACGGCTTGTCTCCATCTCTAGTCACCACTTTGTCACTAGCATGAACCATTATGAAGGAAACTTCCATTTATTGAGATATCTGTGATGAACGGACATAAGGCTGCAGCAAAATCCCCCATGTAGATGGATTTCATTCCATTTCACAGGAAGGAAACATCAGTCCCACAAGCCTACAGCCACAGTCCGAGGTGGCCCAGCCCAGTCCTAGGTTGGCCGCTTAAGTTTAGAATCAAGTCTTAGCCCACCCTGAAAGACAGAAGTAGAGATGGGCACGAATTTAAAAAAAAGGAATTTCGTTTGTCGTTTGTCGTTTGGAGGGTCCGTTTCGGTTCGTTTCCATTTTTCACGATTTTTTGCAAAAAAATCATTTTCGTTTTCATTCGTTTCGTTACCATTTCGTTACCATTTATTTCAATTTTTTGTGATTTTTTTTTAGGATTTTAAGCAATTGACTCATATTGCAGTAACAGAAACGAAACGCACGACAAAACTTCCGGTGTTTCTGTTCATTTCGTTTCATTTTAGAGACAAACTTCGTTTGTCATTTCATTGCGTAACGAAACGAAAAAACAAAAATGGAAATGAAAAAATTTCGTTTCGTGCCCATCTCTAGACAGAAGTTCTTGTAGATGGCCTGCAGTCTTTCCTGCTTTGTGTTTTGATACGACCAAGAGATGCCTGCTCATGCCGCAGCTTTCTCGTCAAGCTGCCCCAAATTCTGCTTCAAGGAGTCATTAAAGAATTGTAATGTGTAAAAAACATCATTTGCAAAAACTTAAACAATGGGAGAGGGGGGTGCAAGAGCTCATGCATTCCTTTTCAGATCCCGGGCCATTACTGCTGGCAGGCAGCTGGGGCAGAAAGCTCATTAAAAAAGCAGGGCAGCTGACTTGTGCTTACAGCCATATGCAGCTTGGAAAAATCAATAAGAATTAAGTTTGATGCATAAAAACATTATCAGAGTTTTATAGGGTTTCTTTATGGGCTGCCTTTATAATTTACATGAGGGAGGTTGTCATGCTCATAAAAACAGGGAGAGAAGTTGACGAAAGCCAACAGGAGGAAGAGGAGAGGAGAGCCGAAGGGGAGAGGGTTGTTTTGGGGGTGGGGAGGGTAGGGGGATTGCCAGGCAGGTTTCTTTAGCTCCAGAAAACAAAAGAACATGAGGTTATTGGGGGGGGGAGAGATGGACCACCAGACAGAGGAGGGGATGATGGGAAGTGAAGAGGTAGTTAAAGGCAGCTGGGTCGTCTAGAGTTGGAGAAGGCAAGCAAGGTGCCGTTCACCGGTGGCTGTTGCAGTGGATGACGAGAGTGAGGAGAGAAGGGCAGGGAACCATGAATTCAATGCACACTGTTAACTGAGCACTTCCCCAGAAGAGTTAGACTACAAAACCCATCATCCCAGCCCCTCCCTTCCTTGGGAGCCTTACTTTTTGGCTAGGGCATACCAAAGAACCAGCCCACGGGCTGCTTTGTTGTTTGGAAGATCGAATTAAAGATTTCACCCGTCCATTCATTACATTCTCATTCAGTCTGATCTGCCAGTTTCCTGTTGAGGGGAGGATTTCAAATTTGGCAGTAGTGGATGACCTATCTGGCATGGCACCTGTTTGCAGCCTGTTGTGGAACTGCATATGAATCTCATGGCTCAGTGGTTAAATGTGTGTACTGCAGTTAAAACTGTGCTCACAACCCCAGGCAGCCGACTGAAGGTTCACTCATCCTTCCAAGGTCAGTAAAATGAGCACCTAGCTAGCTGGTGGCATTGGGGGGGGGGGCGCATTGTGTATCCTGCATAATGACTTGTAAACTGTCCAGAGAGTGCTTTAAACCCTACACTTTGCTTTGCTTTGCAACCTGTTGCTACGCAGAGGAAAATCTGTCACACGATGCAAACCCTTGCATTTCTGGTTTCCCTGTTGCATTTCAAAATTGTGGTTGTTGCTGATGATCATTGGTTTGACATGGGATGTGGATGCAGCTTGCTAAACAGCCCTGGCAGTTGTGGTGTCGTTTTCCCAGAAAGCTTTGGGTGCTGGTTCGTTCTTCAGCATTTGAAGAACAATTGGTACCCACCAATGGGAGCCAATGCCAATCCATCATGCCGTTGCTTGGGGCACTATGGGAGAATTAAATGGCACTCGTAAGAGGCATCTGCCATCTCAGGTGAAAGTTAATCCCTGCCACCACCGCATGAGTGTTGAGTGTAGTAAGAAAATAATGAAAGGCAACTGATTCCTACACATTCTCAAAGCGTATGACTCCGAGCAATTTCCCCACCATAGTAAGTGACAGTTGGACTGCACGGGCCTCAAGATTTGGTTCATAATGTGGATTCTCATAAAATCACATCTCTGTATGAAGCAGAGGGATGTCTCACTACTGCTTGCTACAAGGCTGACACATCTTATTGGGATAACACTGTTGGTTTCTTAAATTGGTTTTTAATCTGTTTTTAAAAGGCTTTCAAGATAGATCCACAGCCCTGGTGGGAAGAAAAGTTATTAACATGCATGCACAAATAAAAGGGTGCAGTTTACAATGTATGTGTGTTAGGTGCTGTCACATTGGAACTAGAGATGGCAATGCATCACAAAAAGGGTGGTTTGTGATGTATCAAGGTCAATGAATCACAAAAAAACCATACAGTTTTACAAATTTTTCTTTAAAGACTCAACAAATCGATTTGTAAATTCATTTTTTTAACATTTGAACCCTCTAAAATGGCCTCTAAGGCCCTAGGGGCACCATATTTTCAGAGAAGCACCCATGACTCGCCTCTTTAAGCTGGTCAGGTTTGGGGAGGTTTGGTTTCTGAATATATGAATAAAATACCCACAAAGAGGCACCCAGGAAAATCCACCCCCCACAAGTCCCTAAACTAGGAATGAGCACAAAATGAAAAAAAATGTGTTTTGTTTTGTTTCATTTTGTAGCCACCCCTGTTCCATTTTGTTTTGTTACAATTTTCTTTTAAAAAATTCATAACAAAATGAACTGCTTACGAAATGGTTCATAAGTATTAAAAAATGGCTCCTCTGGGTTCTAAAGGGATCAGATTCGGGGCCAGGGAAGCCATTTTTTATACTTACAAATCATTTCATAAGTTAAAAAAACCAAAACGGCATTTTGTTTCATTTTGTAACAAAATGCTGTTTCCCATTTCATTTCGTTTTGTTTTGTTTCGTTTCGTTTTGTACGCTTATGCAATGATGAAATGGCAGTTTGTTTTTGGAAGGTACCCATCCATACTACAGACCCCAAAGCTGCCAGGCCAGCTCCCGTGGCTCTCCTCTACAAACCATCCAGGTTTAATGATTATTGGGTTTCAGACATCTGAGTTATAAACCCCCATAATGGGTCTCCAGGAAAGTGCCCTTTAGCAAGTGGCTTGAGGAGACCCAATGTTCACCAAATGTAGAAGGACTGTAAGAAGCTGACAGAACATACAAAAATACAGGTCTATAAAGCTTGTGTACTTAGCACACTTTTGTATTGCAGCGAGTCTTGGACCATCCATGCTCAACAGGAAAGAGAGCTTAATACCTTCCATATGTGCTGTCTTAGGCAGATATTCAACATTACCTGGCACGACAAAGTTCCAAATAGCATAGTCCTGAATCGAGCTGGAATCCCATAGCATGTACACTTTATTGAAACAGCGACGCCTACGCTGGCTTGGACACGTTGTGAGAATGGATGACAGTCTGATCCCAAAAGATCTTCTATACGGAGAACTAATGCAGGGAAAGCGCCCCAGAGGGAGATCACAGCTGCGGTATAAGGATATCTTGTAAGAGGGACCTGAAGGCCTTGGGAATGGACCTCAACAGTTGGGAAACTCTGACCTCCGATCGCACTGTCTGGAGGCAAGAGACACAGCATGGTCTACATACATTTGAAGAGGCATTTGTCCAACAGGCAGAGGAAAAGAGGTAGGCACAGAAACAACGAAACTCGAGGACTGGGCAAGAAACAGAATATATTTGCCCCCAGTGCAGTAGAGACTGCCATTCCCGAACTGGTCTATTTAGTCACACTAGGTGTTGTTTTTAGGATCTCTACTCCAGGCATGATACCATAGTCTTTCGAGACTGAAGGATGCCAATGATGATGTAGAGGAGAGTCGGAGGAAGATTATCTGCATGTTTAATTTATTTAATTTATTTATGTATTTATTTATTGTATTTTTGTACAACCCAGCTGGCAGCAAAGCCACTCTGGGCAGTTAACAACAATCAATATATAAGAACATAAGAACATAAGAAATACAGTGCAATGCAATGCAAAAAACAAATATACATACATATAACTCATACAATAATGTAAAATTAACATAAAATAAGTAAATATAATAAAAATAAAAATAAACAACATAAAGTAGCATATACATTCCATAAAACTATAATATTATTGGTGGGAAAATAATCTAAAATGTGCTTTTAGGGAGGTGGATGTCAGACACCAAGCTGGGACTCCATCACAGTCGATGAAACTGACAGGCCACTGGTGGTCAAGACAGCAGCCACGAACACAACCGAAACCTTGCCCATGAGCAACAACTTGACTCTGAAATTTTTGGTGTGTGTAAATCAGCCATGGAACTCTGGCCAAAGACAACTCATAACAAAGAGCTGATGCATGGAATGCTGCCCCTGTTCGCAGAAGGTGGGAAGACGTGAGGCCGAATGCAAGATATTCCGAGAATTGCAAGACTCTGTGAGGATCAGTGTAGTGGCATTTCAAAAGGGACTCAAAACATAGCACAGGAAGGCCTTTGGGTGACTCACTGAAGGCCTCTCGCTCAGCTCATTCGATATAGGAAATGGAAGCAATTGCAGGTATTGGGGCAGTGCCCAACAATATAAACAATTTCCATTTTGTCTGTTGTGGGTTTTTCGGGCTGTTTGGCCATGTTCTGGAAATTTTTCTTCCTGACGTTTCACCAGACTCTGTGGCCGGCATCTCCAGAGGAGTGCAGTAGAGCTAGGAGTTCTCTCTGTGTTCTGGGGTATGGCATGAGTGAGACTATGGGTTTTTTAAAGTTGTGGGAAAGGGAAAACTTGTCCTATTCAGGAGAACAGGTGTTAGTTGTTGTATTGTGATGTAGAGGGATTAAGAAGTTTCAATTTAATGAGGGAGGATTGATCTGTCTCTGTGGTTGATGGGTGTCTTTAGCTGTTTTATTGTGTGAAGTGATTACTGGTGCTTGCGGCTGAGTGGAAATCAGTGATCTTTTGCAGGCTGTAGTTTTCAGTACTAGAAGCCAGGCTTTGTTGATTTTCAGACTTTCTTCTTTTCAGTTGAAGCTGTGTTGGTGTTTGTGGATTTCAATGGCTTCTCTGTGCAGTTTGACATAGTGATTGATAGTGTTGTCCAGGACATCTTTGTCCACAACTTTAAAAACCCACAGTCACACTCATTCTATACCCCAGAGCAAGGAGAGATCTCCTAGGTCTACTGAGCTCCTTGCCCTCAGAAGATGCCGGCCACAGAGTCTGGTGAAACTTCAAGAAGAAAAACTTCCAGAACATGGCCAAACAGCCCAAAAAAACCACAACAGCCATCTGATCCTGGCTATGGAATCCTTCAAGACTGCCATTTTCCTACCCGTATGCCTACCCTGATTTCCTCAGGACCTTTGGGTATTTGGTGGGGTTGTGAATCATTAAAGGTATTTGTGGATAGATGTTGAATCTGCATATAAAACAGATGCCAAGCCCCCAAATGCATCTGGAAACTGGGAATGGCTCTTAACTCAAACTCAAACTTTCCAAACTTCTTCATCCCTAGCAGGAAGAAAAACTTCTGCACACCTCAATTTCAAAAAGGATGTTGACAACTTCGAACAGGTCCACAGGAGGGCGACCAGGATGGTTGAAGGTCTGGAACAAATGTCTTACAAGGAGCGGCCTAGGGAGCTGGGAATCTTTAGTCTTGCAAAAAAAGAAGGTCGAAGGGGGATATGATAGCTATGTCCAAATATTTGAAAGGATGTCATATTGAAGAGGGAACAGGTTTGTTTTCCATGGCTTCAGAGACTAGGACTCAGGGCAATGGTCTCAAACTACAGGAAAAGAGATTCCATTTGAACATTAGGAAGAACTTCATGGCAGTTAGAGCTGTTTGGCAGTGGAATAATATGCTGCCACGGAGGGTGGTTGAGTCTCCTTCTTTGGGGGTTTTTAAGCAGAGGCTGGATGGCCATCTGTCGGAAATACTGTGATGGGGGTTCCTGCATGGCAGGGGATTGGACTGGATGGCCCTTGAGGTCTCTTCCAACTCTATGATTCTATGAGAAGCAAGCAAGAGAGGAACACTTTTAAAATTGCCACCAGGGCCTTCCTTTCTGCGTCCTGGATGCTTGTCCTTCTTTAGCTGACCCTGTGACAGAAGGAGCTAAGAAAGAGGGTTCACCTCTGCACGGAGCAGGGATGGTGCCCCTGCCTTCCTCAACTCATTCGGCACAGTAGAGATAGGCATGAATTGCAAAAATAGTGATTTTTTTGCCATTCGTAATTTGTCAAAGTTGACGAATCATGAATCACGAAAAACTTCCTAACTGTCAGAGCTCTGTCTTGAGAGCTGATGGTGTGTGCTCCAACATGGGGGGGCATCCGAGGGGAAATTGGTCAATTATCTGTGAGATCTGCTTTGATTCCGATTCCAGCCTGGAGCAAGTGGTTCGACTTGATGGCCTCAGAGGCCCCTTCCAACTTGATGACTCTATGGCTCTACGATGAATGTTGGCCAAACTGACAAATTGGTTTGTCGGTCCATATAACCCCCCCCCAAAAAAAAAAAACTTCTCCAAAAGCCCCCCAAAAGTCAAAAGAGAAAAGGGGAAAAAACAAAGAAATGGGCAAAAAACAAACAAACAAAGAGGCCAACACAGAAAAATGAATCGAAGAATCAAAAATCAATAAAAATGAATTACTTCATTGGGGGGGGTGTATCATGGCTTCCTATGAATGCAAAGCAACAAACTGTTGACAATTTTGCAATTTAGCAATCAAATATCTCAATCTGTTTCTTATTTGTACCCATCACTAGTAAACAGTGAGCCAGAGAGAGAGAGAGAGAGAGTCTGTTGGAGGCACTCACACAGGCTCTGCTCTTGACCACTGCTTATATATAGGCTTGGGGTGGCCATGGGGTTCTTCTTTACTTCTGAGCAAGATTCACCACCCCTGTTTTAAACTAAGCATCAGACCTTTATATGGTGAGGGGAGATGCCTTCAAAAAGGGATTGGACAGATTCCTGGAGGAAAAGTCCATCACAGGTTTCAAACCATGGTGGGGATGTGTCATCTCCAGGCTTAAACCCAGGGTCCTTCAAGGGCCAGATGCAGGGGAGTGGCATCAGGAGACAGAGATCTAGTCTCGTGCGCTCCCCGACAGATCTGATGGGGCTGCTGTGAGATACAGGAAGCTGGACTAGATGGGCCCTTCTTGGCCTGATCCAGCAGGGCTCTTCTTATGTTCTTATGAGAGTTGCAGGTGACTTCTGTCTTTAAGTTTCTCCACTTCATTCACAAAGGTAAGTTTTCTGAATTTTATGGATTGTGGCTCCTAAACAAAAGAGCAGCTTTCAGCGCACTATTCATCAGCTCTGGTCCTTTCACAGACTACTTTTAAATGGGTTGATGAAAGGCTGTTTAATTCTGACAAGCATTTTTTAATTAGAGCAGTGAAATTCTACCTCTGCTCTTTGCTGCTCTAGTTTTATGGGGTGGTTTTATCGTTGTCATTTGCCATTGCAGACTTTTTTAAAAAAAAGTTTCCAGTTGATTCTTGTGTCTTTTTATTCTGTAAGTCACCTTCGGTCCGCGGCTCTGAAAGGCAGAATATAAATATTGCAATACGTAATAAATAAAGAAGCAAGGAGAGGGGCAGCCGATGACTCTGAGACCAAAGCCTGGGGGAGTCGCTCCTATTGCTGCTCTGAACTTTACAGGAGGTCTCCAAGCTATAGAAACCGACACACAGAAACAGGTTCAGCCCAAGAGGCAGCTCTATTAAAGATCAGACTATAACCTGGACCAGATTCGCACACAACCTACGAACTCAGGTCCACCGGCCCTCCCACTGTTTAATTATAACAGCCAGGCAGGTTCATTGTGGGATATTTAAAACTGTGGCTCCGGTGCTTTCCCCCTTTCAGCTGGCCATCCGAGAAAGCTGTTCCCAAGGAATCCGATGGATGCAATAACGAGTATCAGTTCTATAAGAAGCTATTTTGCCCCAGGGATTATGAATCCATGGGGTTGAGCTGGTCTCCCAAAAATGTCTGTAAATGGGTTCCCCCCCCTTTCGTTCTTGTGCCCGTTTTGCATTTTTAAAAGTTGTGTTTTGTGATTATTGTTATTATTTTTTGCCTTGCACTAGCTTTTTGCTCTCAATGCCTTCTGACTTTCCTGCAAGATGTACGGAAATATATTTCCTTATTAGATGGGATGGATCTGATCTGACTGAAACGAGGAGAGGTGGGAACAGCGACTAATTCAAGGTGGTATTTATTTATGTGCAGTACTTATTTATTTATTTATTTATTTATTGGATTTTTATACAGCCCAGTATAGCACAAAGGCTACTCTGAGTGGTTTACAACAATATAACAGAAAGAACAGATCAGATAAATATACAGCAAAAAAAACCCCACACAAATTAAACAAATTAGCAAAATACCCCAAAACAAACAGAAATATTAGAATCATAGAATCATAGAATCATGGAGTTGGAAAAAGAGACCTCAAGGGCCACCCAGTCCAACCCCCTGCCATGCAGGAACCCCCATCACAGGACGCCTGACAGATGGCCATCCAGCCTCTGCTTAAAAACCTCCGAAGAAGGAGACTCCACCACCCTCCTTTAGGGCAGCATATTATTCCACTGCCAAACAGCTCTAACCATCATGAAATTCTTCCTAATATTTAAACTGAATCTCTTTTCCTGTAGTTTGAGACCATTGCCCCCCCGTCCTAGTCTTTGAAGTTCCTTCTTCAATGTGACATCCTTTCAAATATTTAAACATAGCTATCATATCGGGGGGAGGCAAGCCTTCTTTTTGAAAGGCCAAACATTCCCAGTTCCCTAAGCCGTTCCTCATAAGACATTGCTTCCAGACCTTTAACCATCCTGGTCGCCCTCCTCTGGACCCATTTGAGGTTGTCAACATCCTTTTTAAAATTGAGGTGTGCATAAGTTTTTCTTCCTCCTAGGGATGAAGAAGTTTGGTTTTAAGAGCTTGTGTGTTAAGAGCTATTCACAGTTTCAAGATATATTTGGGGGCCTGGCCTCTCTTTTATATACAGATTCCACATCTATTTACGAATGCCTTAAATGGTTCACAGCCCCATCAAATTCAGGGCAGTGTTGTCAAACCTATGGCACGGGTGCCATAAGTGGCACTCGGAGCCCTTTCTGTGGGCACCTGACATTGCCCCTTCACAGCCACCTGTATTCAGGTTAAATTGCTGTATTGGCACTTTGCAAAAAATAGTGGGTTTTGCATTGCATTTTGGACACTCGGTCTCTAAAATGCTCATCATCACTGCTCTAGGAAATTAGCAACCCCTCCCAATTTGGTATCATCTGCAAATTTAATCAACATACTCTCAATTCCTTATTCCGAGTCATTAATAAAGATGTTGAACAGCACCAAACCCAGAACAGAATCCTGGGGCACCCCACTGGTCATTTTTCTCCAAGCTGAAGAGATGTCATTTATGATCATTGGTCACCCTTTGGGTGTGATCAGTCACCCAATTACAAATCCACACAGCAATAGCACTATATATCTCACATTCTACTAACTTCTTTGAAAGTATACCATGTAAACTTGCAAATATATATTTGTTATATTATAGCAAATATAATTAACCAAAACAATCAAATGAAAAACTGGGGGGAGACTTAAATACAGAAATAATGGAAAATAAAATATACGTAACACAGTAAAGGAATCAAGTAGATTCAGATCAAAGATGGAGAAAAAACATTCACAGGCATATTTGTTACACATTATGTTACTGAAGGGTTCAGGAAAGCAGGATCAGCAGTACACCTCCACTTGAAAGACAAAGGGGCACTCATTCAAAGACGAGGATGTACACATATTAGACAGAGAAGAGAGGTGGTTTGAGAGAGGGGTCAGGGAAGCCATTCATGTGAGCATGGAAAACCCCTCTCTCAACAGAGGTGGGGGGCTCAGGCACAATCTGACTGCCACTTATCAAGCTGCTCTTTCACCGATCCCCAGACATATCAGAAGCACTTCACACCTCCACCACCAAGGCTATAGCTAACGATCCATACTTTATGCAAAAATGCAAATAAATAATTTATGGGTTTCAGCACCCTAGGCCAGTGGTGGTGAACCTTTTAGAGACCAAGTGCCCAAACTGCAATTCAAAACGCATGAATTGTTCGCAAAGTGCCAATACAGCAATTTAAACTGAATACAGGTGGCTGTGAAGGGCGATGTCGGCACCCATGCCATAGGTTCGCCAACACTGCCCTAGGCCATTGTTTACCTAAAGGCCCATTGAGGCTATTGTCCACCTAACGAGCCTGTTCAGGCCATTCTTCATCTTAAGGCCCTATTTCAGACCAGGGTGACAAGAGGTCAAAGTACTGAACTATAAAATGGGGGACTCGCAACTAGCTTTCCTCAGACTGATGAAGCTGTTGGGATGAGCAGCGAAACGTTTCAATCTCTCAAGAAAAAGAAGTCCAGTTGCCATGACCCAACTTGCAGATAAACTCACCTGGATGACTGAGAATCTTCACAGACATCTTCCCAATATATGGGGAGTAAACAAAGCTGACCAGAAAAAAAAAAGATTCATTTGAAATGTGATGTTGGAGGAGAGCTTCATAATTACCTCAGAGTGCCAGAAA
>JAHTLZ010000332.1:396806-408091 GCA_023846285.1 Phrynocephalus versicolor
TAAGTAAGTAAGTAAGTAAGTAAGCGAGTGAGTGAGTGAGTGAGTGAGTGAGTGAGTGAGTGAGTGAGTGAGTGAATATATTGTATGGTTTGTTATTGTAAACCATCCAGATTGGCCTTGTAGGCATATCAGTGGTATATAAATTGGATGGAGGGATGGATGGAGGGATGGAGGGATGGAGGGAAGGAATAGAAGGAGCAATCATCACAGGTGTGCATGCAACATTTTTTTAAAAAAGCTACTTTTGACATCAGGGTGTTTGCATTTTTTGATGATGATGATGATGATGATGATGGCGGCGGTGGCGACGACCGTAGAAAATATTTACATATAATGATGACCAACATAAGAACATAAGAACATGAGAACAGCCTTGTTGGAACAGGCCACAGCCCATCCAGTCCAGCATTCTGTCTTAACACCATTTGCTTCAACATTCAGAATATTTTTAAGAGTGGTCTTGATAGGGTCCGACCACCACCACCACCACCGTGTTGTCTTGTCAGCAAATTCAATGATGGGTTTATCGAAAGATAATGTTTTCAGAAGAAAAAAAAATCTTCTGTAGGTATGTCTGTGAAGATTCTCAGTCATCCAGGTGAGTTTATCTGGAAGTTGAGTCATGGATACTGGACTTCTTTTTTTGAGAGATAGAAACGTTTCACTATTCATCCAAGACTGATGAAGCTGTTGGGATGAGCAGCGAAACGTTTCTATCTCTCAAAAAAGAAGTCCAGTAGCCATGACTCAACTTCCAGATCTTCTGTAGGTATTTCTTTGTTTAGTCTCATTTGTAGGCCACCTTTCTCCTTATGTGGGGAAATGAGTAATAAAAAAACCCACAGTAAATTATAGATTTATAAGCAGTTAAACAACAATGATGCAAAATCCATTTAGTAATTAATAACGTGAAGAACTTTAAAAGCCAACTTAGGACGTGATGACATTGCCAATTAGAACGGCTGTTGATTTGCTTTATGAAAAAAAAATATTGGTTTGCCTTAAATGGAAGCATGGGTTCATTTAGCTATTTTCCTAGGAAATGTATGTGTGTGGGTTTTGTTTTATTTTGTAGTTTGTTTTTGCTGCAAAGCGAGGCAAAATACTCCCCTGCCAGAGGGGTCATTTATTTTCGACTGCTGGACAAACCAGGCTACTTCAGTGGATTTGGCTCATGATTTGGCCTGGATGAGCTTCACTGCATCTGAGAACAGCTGCCACACACCCCACCTCAGCCCTATCTGGGCCCTACCTGAGGCTCAGAATCCCCTACGGGAGGAGGGGGTCCAGGTAAGGGAATGAGAAGGGCATGGTTGACTTACATCTCGGAGCCCCGGCGCAAGGCACCGGAATTGGGCGCAGCCACAACCCAGCATCGCGGCTGCCACCTCCAAACTGCTCCTGCCTTCTTCCCCTTCTCCGGCAGCGGCAGCTTCAGCGAGGCCAGCTCAGAGCACCTGGAGCTGGTCCTCGGCCTCACCGAAGCCGCTGCTGCTGCCGGAGGAGAAGAAGGGCCGGGAGCTCGGGGCTGGCCTTGCTGGTTAGACAGTTGGCTCAGTCTTGTAAAAAATCTGGCTGCAGAATTCTGGTCCACAATGGAAGCATTTTAGTTGGGGAGCTGTACAGTTGTGGGACTCTAATGGTAAGCACAGAGTTGTTCAGAACTTGGAACGTCAGGTTAAAAATCAGTAAAACTTAAATGTTAGACATTGTTGCTATGAACATTAAAAAGTGGAGGCATATAACTTGTGGACTATAATTCCACTGCCTCCTCCTCTCTTTGAAGAGACATTTCATTTACATCCCCAGAAGGAATCTCCTATCCCAGTCAAATTTGTGTTAAATTGCTGTTTTTGGGGGTCTTTTCATCATCTGGAATGGATTAATCCGCTTTCCCATTACTTTCTATGGGAAACGTTCGTTTGACTTAAGTCATGTTTGACTTAAGTCTAGACCTCCGGAACGGATTAATGACGTAAGTCAAGGTTCCACTGTGTTATTTTACGGTTTTATGGTTTTGATTTCTGTTCAGTTTGTAAATTGCCCAGAGTAGTCATGTAGCTAGATGGAGCGGCATATAAATTTAATAAACAAACAAACAAATAAATAAGTAAAATTAAAATAAAGTCCGGATGTACAAGCTTGAACAGGACAATAAAACATGAGACAAAATATGCTGACTAAAGATGACTCAGCACAGGCTGATGCAACCAGGGAATTTCCAGGGATGATGCAATGTTTACGATGTAATGTTGAAGATTATTGGATGACAAATGCATATATGTCATAAATAATAAAATAATAAACTTTATGTTTATGCCACCTTTCTCCCCGAAGGGACCCAAGTGTTGACTTTTTCTCCCAAATATTGCTATTTTCTGGACATTATGGCGTTACCGGATTTTTTGCTGCTGTATATTTGGAAATAAGGCAGGTGAAGGGATATCTTCTGTGTTTGCCCATTTACTACATGAAGGCATGAGGCTTCTAGGAGGAAAATGCTGCAGACCTCTGTCCAAATCTCCTTAGTGGGTTGAGATGGGGTTACACACTCACTCAGGGCCGGCGCTTCCATTAAGGCGAACTAGGCAGTTGCCTATGATGCCAAAATGGAGAGAGGGCACTGGCCAGCCTGCCCCCCCCCCGCTGCCATCACCACTGGCCACTGCCCTTCCACAAGCCCCAGACTCCAGCTGATTGGTGCTGGGGTGGGGAAACATTTTTCTCCCCCACCCCAGCGCCAATCAGCTGGAGCCCGGGGCTTAGAATCATAGAATCATAGAATTATAGAGTTGGAAGAGATCTCAAGGGCCATCCAGTCCAACCCCCTGCCAAGCAGGAACCCCTTCACAATATTTCCAACAGATGGCCATCCAGCCTCTGCTTAAATACCGTCAAAGAAGGAGACTCTACCACCCTGATCAACACAAGGTCTCCCTGATCAACACAAGGCCTCCCTGATCAACACAAGGTCAATCAGAGGGAGAGAAAGACATATGTATGAGTGTCACATCATTGACCATCGGAAGGGTAGCCAGGCTGCACCCCACCCCTCCCAGCAGCCCTACTTGGGTGTGAATATAAAGCCCAAATCAACTCCTGCTCTTCTGATGTTGTAATTAAAGATGGGCACAATACAAAAATGAGCCAAGTCGTTAGTAAAAAAAAAATGCTGGTTTCTTGATTCAGGTCAGTGAATCAAACCAGACAGCCCAAACTTTCCTGAACCAAGATACTTTAATAAACCAATTTAATTAACCTCAGATGATATTCCCAGGAGTACTGGCAGATTATATATATTTTTACATAATGAGTGATTTATTTATTTTGCAACTCAATCATTTTGTTTTCAGCCAAGAGGTTCTTTGGATGCCAGTCAAAAACAGGAATACAAAGGAGACTGGAATTAAGTTTAAATTCCATTTTTATTTCCTATTGCTTACAATTCTAAACAACCAACGAGGATTCAATACATTCAGCCATTTGCTCAAGACAGGCACACTTACTGGGGACCAATCTGTGCTAAGATTGGCCAGTTCTTTCCCAAAGGGAAGATGCCTAATCACTAGAGAAGACAGGACCTAGGCACATCCTTTCTCCATTCGCATCTTGCATCTTCTCCTTGGGCGGGCTCCTGTCATACATGGCTGTTGCTGGGCAGAGATCCTTCCGGGCATGCACACTCTCTACCTTTGCCAGTTTACCACTTGTGGATGTTCCCTCTAGATTACAGCCCATTGGCCCTGCCATCTCTCATCCTTGCACTGCACACTTCCCTTTAATTTTTGCACAAACAAGTCCAGCTTAAAACAGATGCTATGGTCAGCAAGGGAGAAAAGGAATCTACTCACCACTGCAGAGGTATACCGGATACCTTGTAGTTGTGGCCAGGGCCGGCGCGTCCATTAAGGCGAACTAGGCAGTTGCCTAGGGCGGCAAATGGACAGGGGGGACCAAAATGGACAGGGGGTGCCACCCCAGCCACCGCTGGCTAGCCTGCTGCCCCCCCCCCCCGCCCGCTCGCCGCCGCCCGGCATCGCCACCCCGCCGTCCCGCCATCCTGCCCACCACCTAGGGCGCAAGAAACCCTAGCTCCGGCCCTGGTTGTGACCAGCTATATATTGGGAACACAAAGCACAGCATCCAGACCAGAATCAAAGAAGATGAAAGACACTACAGGCTAAAACAACCAGAAAAATCAGCAATTGCTGAACACACCCTGAAAGAAACTGGACATGAAATCCTCTTCCAGGACACAAAGGTACTGGACAACACTAACAATCACTGTATCAGACTACACAGGGAAGCCATTGAAATCCATAAACACAAGCACAAGAAGAAAGTCTAAAAATCAACAAAGCCTGGCTTCCATTACTAAAATCTACAGCCTACAAAAGATCAAAGTTCAATGATTCCTACCCAGCCAAAAACACCAGTGATCAGTTCACACAATAGAACAACTAACGACACCTATCAGTCACAGAGAAGGAATGCCACCCCGCCTGCTTGCAGTGAAACTTCTTAATCTCTCCACATCACAGTACAGTGACTAATACCTATTCTCCTGCATAGGACAAGTTTCCCATTTCCCAGAACTTTAATAACTCACAATCTCACTCATTCAATACCTTGGAGAACAGAGAGAACTCCTAGTTCCCTGAGCATCTTGCCTTCTGAAGATGCCGGCCACAGAGTCTGGTGAATTGTCAGGAAGAAAAGCTCCTAGAACACAGCCAAAACAGCCCAAAAAACTCACAAGTCCAGCTTAGCTCCAGCTTCATATTTCTGCCTCTGCCCGACTCTGCAACTTCTCCAGATACTCCTAAAATCCTTTTCTTATCAAATGGAACACATCTGCCTCCATATTGTGTGTTCTCCTGGTCCTTCACCTCTTGTATGGCCATTTATACTTCCCCTCTAGCTTTGTATTCTGTCTGAACCCTCTCTGGGCATTCACAAATTTATTTATTGGTTGGTGGGTGGGTTGGTTTTTTATATTTATATTTGGCCGATTTTCCCAAGGGAACTGAAGGCGGGGAAATGGGGTGTGGCTTGCATTACATTATATCACTTTCCAAGTCTCCAAAGATACCCGTTTGGCAGATACAGCTGTTTTTGGTGTTGCTGCTGCTGCTGCAGTTTGCTTTGCTCCCTCAAGTTAATAAAGTCTTGTCCTTTCATTGTATTGCGCACTGTCTGCAAGCCTAGAGATTGCTCTGGCTAGGAGGGCGCCAGCGTCAGGGCAGGCTTATCCTCCAGATTTCAATCGAGTTGACACAGTTGAGGAAAAGAGGGCGTTCTCAATGATTAGAAAGAATGAGCTACCATGGAAAAGGAGAGAGAGAGAGAGAGAGAGAGAGAGCAGAGCAGAGTGGAACGGAGCTTGGTGGATTAAAGTGCCTGCACAAGATACTACTTTTGCAAGGTTTTTACAAGGAGTTCAAGAGGGGAGCATCAGCCCTCTTCTGATAGCTGCCTAATTGGAATGAAAGTGGAGCCTTCTCGTGTTGAGCATGGAAGCCAGGTCATGAAATGGTGCCCTTGTCCTTAATATGAATCTGTCATCATACCTGAAAAGCGGAGGGAGAAAGCTGGAGAGAGACAGAGAGGGAGAATTCATTTATGCCCATGCAGAACTCAGCGATGGACAGAGAGAATGGAGAGAGCTGAATCCTCCATATTTTGTGAGCAGCCGTGGCTCTTTGGTTTCCCAGGGAGGATGCAGCCATCAAGAGGAGCCTCTGTAGTAGAGATGGGCACGAAACGATTTTTTGGTCCGTTAATCGTTATTTGTTTCGTTACATAATGAAACAAATAACAAACCTGGCAATGAAATAGGAATGAACCAAACCGAACCAAGAAAATTAGGTTCATTAAATAGAATCATAGAATCATAGAATTATAGAGTTGGAAGAGACCTCATGGGCCATCTAGTCCAACCCCCTGCCAAGCAGGAACCCCTTCACAATATTTCCGACAGATGGCCATCCAGCCTCTGCTTAAATACCGTCAAAGAAGGAGACTCTACCACCCTCCGTGGCAGCATATTCCACTGCCGAATAGCTCTAACTGTCATGAAGTTCTTCCTAATGTTCAAATGGAATCTCTTTTCCTGTAGTTTGAAACCATTGCCCCGAGTCCTAGTCTCTGAAGCCATGGAAAACAAACCTGTTCCCTCTTCAATATGACATCCCTTCAAATATTTAAACATAGCTATCATATCCCCTCTCAGTCTTCTCTTTGATAGGCTAAACATTCCCATTTACATTTCGTTTCGTTCCTGAATATCCATAAAAACTTAGCGATAATTATTTATTCTGCCTGATAATACCTACCTGGGGGGTTGGGGTCCTTAAAACATGAATTTATGTCTTTTCTCAGATCGCTGTATTTTTTTTTTCCTTTAAGGGGAGTTAGGGGACATTGACCCAAAATGGCTGCCAGATGCCTAATATTGATTACTTGGGTATTAAAACGCCCTGGACATCCATAAAAACACAGCAATAATTATTTATTCTGCCTGATAATACCTACCGGGGGGGTTGGGGTCCTTAAAACATTTGTTTTTGTCTTTCTCCCATCACAATGTATTTTTCTTTTCCCTTTAAGGATGACACAAATGGATGCCAGCCACATGGTTAATATTTAAAACGTGCAAGGGGGGGTGAGAGGGGTGCTGGAAATGTGCATTTATGTCTGTTCTCAGATTACTTTTATTTTATTTTATTCTTTGGTATTTTTTGAGTGGATTCATAGCTTCCTTGAATTTAATTTTTTTTATATTTATCCTTATTTTATATATCTGCATTGATCACAGTCACATGGGCAAGCCATGTGATGGGATCATGTACATTCTTGGACAACTTCAACCAATAGCATGCCCGGGTTGCAAACTGGCAGCCACAGAGGGCATAAAAAGCTCTGGCAGCCCCCGTCCGCCTTGCAGTCTGCGGTGGAGTTAGGTTGGGGTGGGATTGCTGTCTCTGCAACTTGTTACTTTCACTTTAGGCCAGGCAGGCAGGCGTGTGTCTCTGTGTTCCTGCTGGCTGCAGCCTGGCTCCCTGCGTGCATAGTACCTCTCAGTGAGGACCCTGCCCTGCCCCACAGTCACTCTGCAGCTGCCTTGCCTCCCTGTGCATACCTAGTCTATATTGTGTCTCTGCCAGCATCAATTTTTTTTAGTGTTTTCCCTCTGGTCTGGGGTGTTGGGGGACGCCCGTGCGCGGAAATGCTTTAATTGCACAAAGAGGCAAAAACGAATAACAAATTAACGAACCAATGAAATGATTTTTTGTGTGAAAATTCACGAAACTAAATGAACCCCCTCAACAAAATGAAACATCATTTTTTTCCGATTCGTGCCCATCTCTACTCTGTAGTTCACTGGGAGTGCCCATTTCCTTTCCTTTAATCTTAAATGTGTTGTTCCTTCAAGTTTCTAATGGTGGAAGTTTCAGAGAGGGTAGCCATGTTAGTCTTTTCAAGAATTTCAGACAAAAATCAAAGAAAAACAAAACAAAACAAAACAAAACAAAAGACACAAACATGTGGTACCTTAAAGACTAACTTTCATATTTTAATGTAACGTTTCGCGCACATGTGCACTTCTTCAGACATATAGCAGCAGATATAATGTGAGATATACATTTCATACCAGATTTCATTGGCTGTAGTCCAGATATACATTGGCCATAGTATATAGAGTTGAGGGAGGTCGATAGGGGAGGGGAGGGAGGAGAAGCAGGAAGAAGAGGAGGGAGAGTTAATTAGTAGAAATTGTGAGAAGATTAAATGGTGAGAAGTATGGGCTAGAGCTGTATAGTTTTATGGCCCACGCCAGCCTCTCTTTATGTTTAAGGATGGGAAGTAAATTCCTCAAGTGACAGAAACCAGATCAGATCAGTTCAGAGAGCTAATGGAAGTAGAGATGGGCACGACTTAGCGCAATTTTCGTTTTCGTTTTCGTTTTTCGTTTTCATTACGTAACGAAACTAAAAACTAAAAAAGGTTCAAAAATGGACCGAAATCAGAAACCAAACGACTAATTTTGAGCCAGTTTCTGTTTTTCGTTACTGGAAAAGCACTCAATGGAGCTAAATGGGGAGAAACGAAAAAATTTTTGTTTTCATTTTCGTTTTTCATTTTCGTTACGTAATGAAACGAAAACGAAAAATTTTGAAAATTAGCTCACGAAAACGGAAACGAAACGAAACGGACCCCTAGCCGAAAACGAAAACGAAAACGAAAAATTTTTCTGAGTCGTGCCCATCTCTTAATGGAAGAGTCAGGGGGGAGAGAATGGGAGTTTTTAAGTTAGAGTCCATAAAAATGGCAATGTAAAGTTTTTACCTTAGAGTCCATGAAAAAGTGGCAATATGGTAATATTACATTTGATAATTTCTCAAGAACCTCCGACTTATGTTGAATCCTGTCTTGTGTGTGTCCATCATGGATATAAACCTTATTTCAGCTGTTTGCCTTTGTATTCTTGATCTGTAATTATTCTGTTCCAAAACGGTGAGCTTCAGGTCCTTCAAGGAGTGTCCAGGTAAACTGAAGTGATTTGAGACAGGTTTCTATGTATCGTGGTTTCTTATGTCAAACTTGTGTCCATTGTTGCATTTTCTTGGAGATTGTCCTGTTTGTCCAATGTAGAGTGTACATGGGCATTGCTGGCAAAAGATGGCATAGATCACATTAGTTGAGGAGCAGGTAATGTTGCCCTTGATACTGTATTCGACATTGTTGGGTCCTGTGATTGTGTTGCCGGAGTAGATGTGTGGACAGAGTTGGCATCAGGGTTTGTGGCAAGGTGTAGTTCCATTGTCCATGTTGCTGTTTTCTAATCTTGTGTGCATTAGTATTTGTTTGAGGTTGGGAGGTTGTCTGTAGGCAAGTATGGGTCTCCCACCAAGAGCTTTGGAGAGTGATGTGTTCTTGTCAAGAATGGGCTGGAGATCATTTAAGATGCGTGTGATTGGTCTCACTTGTGGACAACCAGTGGTGGTCTATCATTTGGTCCTTTGGATCTGTCTTGCAGCAGGTTCTCTCTGGGTATGTGTCTTGCTTTGTTGATTTGTTCCTTAATCATGTGAGGTGGGTATTGTAGTCTGAGGAAAGCATTTTGTAGATCCTTGAGTTTGACGCCTCTATCCTGTGGGTCAGAGCAGATGCGGTTGTATCTAAGAGCTTGGCTGGATAGATTCTTGGGGGGGGAGTCCATCCCAGGTTACAAACCATGATGGAGATGTGTAATCTCCAGGCTTAAAACTGGGGCACATCAAAGCCCAGATGCTGGGGAGTGGTATCAGGAGACAGAGATCTAGTCTTGTGCACTCCCAGATGTATTTGGTGATACCACTGTGAGATACAGGAAGCTGGACCAGATGGGCCTTTGGCCTGATCCAGCAGGGCTCTTCTGATGTTCTTACGTCCTTATGTAAAGTATCAGGAAATATGCAATTTCCTTCATGGGTGATTTCACTCTGAGAAAAACATGAAAAGCACCCAGACCCAAATCTGTGACCATTGGACCCGACCCCTCCCTTGCATCTTAATAGTCTGGGAAGTGCAGTGCCATTTTCTGGGACAGGAGACCTCAGCGGCAGTGCAAAAAAAATGAGAAGGGCTTTGCACACCAGCAACACAACCAACCAGGTGGATCAACATTGGCTTAGCTCACATTGCTTGTGACATGTGCAAATGGAACACCACGCATGCTTCTGATCCGAGAAAAGGAGTCTGCCAGCATCTCTGCCTCTTATTCCTTTCTTCTCTCGCCTGAGCCTATACTTTGCATCTTCTAACTCCCCCTTGAAATGCGTCGTTTGCAGTTAAACTCTACGGGAGCTTCACTGCAGAATGACAAGTGCTGGGGCCTGAAAATCTTCTAAATTTTAAAATCATGCTTACTAAATTTGTTTCTTGGTATGAAATTGAGAGATGGTTCCATGAATTGAGGAGGATTTACCCAGCCTTTTTTTTATTATTATTTTTGAACCACAAGGTTTCCAGCTGCCGGTGGGGTTGGCAGGGAGGACTTTGGGCCTGGCCCTTCTTGATGGAGAGGGAGAGGCTTGGGGCTTTCCTCACGCCTCAGCCCCACATGTGCCCTGACGATGAACCTTGAAGAACCCCAAACCTTGCTCTCTGTATCATGTCAAGTTGGTTGTGCCTAGAAAACCAACTATACCCTAGAAGGCTTACTGGTTTATAGAGATGGGCATGAATAAAAAAAAATGGCATATCGTTTGTCGTTTATCGTTTGGAGGGTTCGTTTCGGTTTGTATCCGTTTTTCATGAATTTTTGCAAAAAATTCGTTTTCATTTTCGTTCGTTTCATTACCATTTTGTTACCATTTATTTCAATTTTTTGTGATTTTTAAAGGATTTTAAGCAATTCACTTATATTGCACTAACGGAAACAAAATGCACGACAAAATTTCCGGTGTTTCTGTTCATTTCGTTTCATTTTAGAGACAAAATTTGTTTGCCGTTTCGTTACATAACGAAACGAAAAAATGAAAACGGAAACGAAAAATTGTTCGTTTCATGCCCATCTAAGGCAGCTATCTGCACTTTATTCTCATCCTCTGGCTACACGTTTCCCAAACAATTCATTCCTCTTTCACGTACAGAAGAACACAAGCTGTTTGGCTCTATTAACCCCCCCCCCAATATATTCTCTCGACGTGCACTGGCGTTGCGCCCCCTCTTTCCTATTTTCCAGGTGCGCCTCACCTCCTCTCCACACAAAGCCTGCCTCTGACTGGAGCATCGTTTTTGAACCGTTCCAGCTCCCTGCTAATGGTTTCTCGTCAATTCCTGCTCCCAATTAACCTCCCCGTCTCCCTTTAATCCAGTCCCTTGCTCTCCCCAACATTCCTAGGTTTTTATCAGTCTAATTGCGTTTTTTCATCTCTGCTGTTTTGATCCCCCCCTCCATCCCCCCTTCAAATCTAATTACGCCGTTATCAGGGGTGCTGAGATGGTGTTAAATCATTGGGTTATTGATAATTCCTCTTCATTAATTCCCCCCACCAAAAAAAGAAGCACCTTCTCGTTTCACGCAAAAATATGTGTACACAGAAATGAAATACGGAGGGGTTGGCTTTGAAGTCGTACCTAGTGGTTTGTTCATCTTGAATCGCTGCCGGTTAGGCATGGAGCGAGCAGCTTCACTTATTTTTCTTTTTCATTACAAATGTTCAAAAATTTACAAATGGCTTCCTCTTTGCAAACGTAGATCCTTCTCATTCGTAGAATTATACCCCATCTTGTAACGG
>JAHTLZ010000332.1:415998-438271 GCA_023846285.1 Phrynocephalus versicolor
TGCCTCCAGTGGTGGTTGAGACAACTCTTTTTATAGAAGCCTAGAGTTGGAAAAGACTTCCAGGACCAACCAGTCCAACCCCCTGCCATGCAGGAACCCCCATCACAATATTTCCAACAGATGGCCATCCAGCCTCTGCTTAAAAACCTCCAAGGAAGGAGACTCCACCACCCTCCTTTGGGGCAGCATATTCCATTGCTGAACAGCTCTAACTGTCATGAAGTTCTCCCTAATGTTCAAATGGAATCTCTTTTCCTGCAGTTTGAAACCATTGCCCCGAGTCCTAGTCTCTGAAGCCATGGAAAACAAACCTGTTCCCTCTTCAATATGACATCCTTTCAAATATTTAAACATAGCTATCATATCCCCCCCCTCAGCCTTCTTTTTGTAAGGCTAAACATTCCCAGTTCCCTAAACCACTCTTCGTAAGACATTTCCTCCAGACCCTCAACCATCCTGGTTGCCCTCCTCTGCACCCGCTCGAGGTTGTCAACATCCTTTTTAAATTAAGGTGCCCAGAACTGGACACAGGACTCCAGGTGGGGTCTGACCAGAGCAGAATAGAGTGATACTGTCTGTCACTTCCCTTGATCTAGACACTATGGTTCTGTTGATGCAACCAAGAATCACATTGGCTTTCCTGGCTGCCGCATCACACTGCTGACTCATGTTCAATTTGTGGTCCACCAAGACTCCCAGATCCCTTTCACAGGTACTATTTTTCCAGCCATGTATCTCCCATCCTATATCTGTGCAATTCATTCTTTTTACCTAGATGTAGCACCCTACATTTCCCTCTGTTGAAATCCATTCCATTAGCTTTGGCCCAGCACTCTAATCTGTCAAGGTCCTTTTGGATTTTCATTCTGTCCTCTAGGGAATTAGAAACCCCTCCCAATTTGGTATCATCTGCAAATTTAATTAGCATACTCTCTATTCCTTCCTCCAAGTCATTAATAAAGATATTAAACTGATTAAGATATTAAATTGATATTATATTGATTCTACCTAAGTCACTGGGCTTGGTGGGAAATGCCCTGTGCATACAACTCAGTTCCTTTAGAAGCAAAGGAAGCAAAGGATGCTCTCTCTCTCTCTCTCTCTCTCTCTCTCTCTTACACAGCTCAAGCATGAAATAATTGCCCAATTATTAAGAATGAAGCAGACAAGACCATCGAGAGTGGCAGAAAATCTTGTGTCCCCACAAGGATGAGATGAATAAGTCTTAATCTTCCTAGCAAAAAAGATACAAACAAATAATCTAGTGCTTCTAATCCTTACCAGGTTACAAAAAAGGCTGCAGTAAGACCTCCTTATCTGTGGCATTAGCTTCAGCCAATTCACTTATCAGCCATACGTTCCTCAAAGTCTTTCTTTGCCTCTCTTATCATCTTCATACATTTCTTTTTCCAGAGTTTGTGTTCCTTTTTATTTTTCTCATTTGGGGAGGATTTCCATTTATGGAAAGACCTCTCCTTGCGCTTTAGAGCCTCTCTAACTCCATTCATTAACCATGCCAGCACCCTCTTGGACTTAGAGGAGCTTTTCTTTCTTTGTGGTATGCACTTGTGCTGGGCCTCTATTACCGTTGTTTCAAACAGGCTCCATGCACTCTGGAGAGATTGGATTCCTTTTACCTTCCCTTTTAATTTCTTTCTCACTAGCTTCCTCATCTGAGGGAATTCCACCCTTTGGAAATCAAGGGGTTTTGTGTCTGATTTGCTTGACAATCTTCCCCTGACATGCATGGCAAAGGAGATTGCAGCATGGTCACTGTTCCCCAGAGGCTCAGTGACATTCACATCCCTGACCAGGTCCTGAGTATCACACAGTATTAGATCCAGAGTTGCCTGTTCTCAGGTGGGCTCCATGACAAGTTGCTCTAAGGCACAGTCATTCAGCAAGTCGAGAAACCCAGTTTCTCTTCTTGCCCGGATAATTGAAGTCCCCCAAGATTACTATCCTATACCTCTTAGCCACCTCTATGATTTCTCTCCTCATTTCAAGGTCCCCCTCAAGTTTTTGATCTGGTGGACGATAGAATACTCCAACTATCACATCACTCCTTGGACCGGGTAGTTTAACCCACAGTGATTCTATGGTGGAGTCTGACCTCTGTCAATCTCCATTCTGCTGGATTTTACCCCTTCTTTGACATAGACGGCCACTCCCCCTCCATCCCGCCCCTCTCTATCCCTTCTATAGAGTTTATAGCCTGGGATTTCTGTATCCCACTGGTTCTCCACATCCCACCAGGTTTCTGTTATGGCTACTATATCAATGTTATCCCTAGCTGCCAAATGTTCAAGTTCTCCCATCTTTGCTTGGAGGCTTTGAGCATTGGCGTAGAAGCACCTGACAAGCCACATTGTGCTGCATTCTTAAAAGAAATCTAATACTGTACAAGAGAGAACAGCTGGATTAGAGAACAACAGGCTTCCCAGAATGTACACGATTAAAAAAAAAATAGACATCATGCATTTTCCCTTTCTGCAGGTACCTGCACAGCATATAGAGCGTAAGTAATGGGGATAATCTGGATTTCGATTTCACAGTGTGAATATCATCCTGGTACAACAGGAAGGAACAGCTTTCCGTAATTTACCAAAATACAGTGGAAGAGTTTAGGTTGAGTCATTTGTCACCAACATCATCTGCAGGGCTGGAAGGGAACTAAATTATCATGTCCAGACCCTCTGAAGGAGATGGGGGGGGGAATCAAACACTCAACATCTGGCTCCCCACCCGGAGACCTCACCCCCTGAGCTATCCAATAGAGTAGAGCATTAAGAATAATAATAATAATACAACCATCTGAGAATGAGAGAGGGAAAGGTGACCTTGTGCATCACTGAGTCCAGCTCCTGCCAAGGAGGCCCAGCAGGAAACTCTGACACACACACACACACACACACACACCACTGCAGCCTGGAACCTAAACCACCAAGCCATCCAGTAGTTCATTAAGGATCATCACATCCGTCATTAGAGATGGCCACGAATCAAAAAATGGCATTTCGTTTGTCATTTGGAGGGTCCGTTTTGGTTCATTTCCATTTTTTGTGAATTTTTGCAAACAAATCATTTTCGTTTTCATTCATTTCGCTACCATTTCATTACCATTTATTTCATTTTTGTGATTTTTTTAGGATTTTAAGCAACTCACTCATATTGCAGTAACGGAAACAAAATGCACGACAAAATTTCCGGTGTTTCTGTTCGTTTTGTTTCATTTTAGAGACAAAATTCGTTTGTCGTTTCGTTATGTAACGAAATGAAAAAACGAAAACAGAAACAAAAAATTGTTCGTTTTGTGCCCATCTCTATCCATCATCATCTTCCAACTGCAGAGATGGAAGGGACCCTGTGGAGTCCAGCACCTGCCAAGGAGGTCCAGTGAGCAATCGGACTCCCCACATCTCTGGCTCCTCGAGTTCTCCAGCATCAGGTTGGTCTCCGTGCGATCTGCAAGTGCAATGCAGTTTCCACTCCCCTGGGAACCTCACAGCCCTGTTCAATTTCTTTTTGAAATATCTTCGGAAAATTTGGCAGGTATGGGGGGGATTATTTATTTATTTATTTATTTATTTATTTATTTATTTATTTATTTATTTATTTGGTGGGACATATCCCCCCTCATTTTTTAAATTATATTTTGACCCCTAGAGGGGCCAAGGAAAGTCTTTTCAGATAAAATGCTTTTTTGTTGTTGTTGAGCTCCTTTTTTCAGGGACGAAAACCCACTGTAGCAATATTTACTATACATAACCACTGCCTAATTTAAAAAAAAAACATGGAAATTAAATAGCCCGTGTAGCTTGGCCCTTCCCCCACCTGCTTGGGGCTTTATCTCCCCAGCTGCTGGCAAACCTGAAAAGTAGCACACAGCCTTACTAGGACTCCCCTCCCCCACCAAAGTTGATGGAATCATACTAAAATGCCTGTTGGTAAAAAAAGATGATTATTTGTGTGTAGCTATGCGATACCATAAGTGTAATACTTAGAAGCAGCTTGGTAAGCTAAGACTGTTTCCCTGTTGCGTTGCAGTGGTGACGTCAGTCTTGGGAGATCAAGGTTCTAGGCCTCATTGAGGCAGGAAATGCACCAAATGGCCTTGGGCCAGTCACTAGCTGGATCCATCTCCCAGGAATGTTTTTAATGTCAGCTAGGGAGGACAGGGACCCTGCATGGTCAATAAAGTCCACTGGAGAAAAGGCAAGTTAAAAATGCAGCTCATAAACAAATTTTGGGTTTCCTTTTGGAGTCACCTCAATACTCAGGACTAGAGATGGGCACAAAATGAAATTTAAATTAATTTTTTTTGTTTTGTTTTTCATTTTGTTACAGGATGAAACGAAAAACGAAGTGCCCCTTAAAAAATGAAATGAAACAAAACAGAAATTTTCATTTTGTTCCGTTTTGTTTCCGTTTATTATTTATTTTGACAAGCGCTGATCTCTAAACCTAACCCTAACCCACAGGCCAGCTGGTCAGCGCTAGACTAAAAGAAAAAGCCGACCCTGCTGCGGACCAGCTGGTCGGCGCAAGGGGAAAAGGGGGGGAAAGCACCGGCCTGGCTCGTGGACCAGCTGGTCAGCGCTAGAAAAAAACAAAAAGGCAAAAAAAAGGCATGCCAACCCAGCCCATGGGCCAGCTGGTCAGTGCAAGAAGAAAAAGGGAGGTGCAAAAAAAGCTGAACCGGCCAGCTGGTTGGCGCTAGCAAAAAAAGCAAAAAATAGGAAAAATAAAAGCAAAAAAAACCCAAAACAAAAACAAACCAACCAACTCCCCCCGAAAAAAATAAAATGCCAACCTGGCCTGCGGGCCAGCTGGTTGGCACTAGCAGGGACAATCTCATTCTGGAAAACTGGTGGGGAAGGGTGGGCTGGGAGGTCCCATTTTATCTCTGCTGTTGGGATCTGAGTGACCACCTACACGGAATAATCAGAGATGTAAAATTTCCAGAAATTTTGAAGCTTTGAAAAGAAAAAGGTTTTTTTCCTTCTTAAGGATTTGTGGAATTAATCTTTCAGCTACAGAAAACCTGTCTGAAGTGGCAGAGGGGAAAGACTTGTCCAATCCTTTCCAAAAGCTGTCATAAAAACATACGAACATAAAAGCAGCCTTGCTGGAACAAGCCACAGCCCATCCATTCTAGCATTCTGTCTGACACAGCAGCTCACCATTTGCTTCAGGGTATTCCCAAGCAGATGTCTTCACCTGTTTATGATTCCCTGCAAATAGCATTGAGAGAGACCCTGCCTCTCTCTGCAACCTGGAGGTTGTCCTTAGGCATCCATCATGACAGCCACGGATACCCTTGCTCTCCATGAACTTGTCCAAATCCTTTCTTAAAGCTGACAAGGCTGACAATGGTCACCACTTCTTCTGGCAGGGAGTTCCACAGACCAGAGATCCTCTGGGTGAAAAAGGACTTTCTCTTATTTGTTTGAGATCTAGCCTCCCAAAATTTCATGGAGTGCCCCCTAGTTCTAGTGTTGTGCGATAGGGAAAACGGCTTTTCCTTCTCAACTTTGTCCACACCGTGTATGATTTTATAAACTTCCATCAGGTCACCTCTTAGGCGCCGTCGCTCAAGAGTGAAGAGGCCCTTCAAGAGTGAACCTTTCCTTCGGAGTCTCCAGGAAGGAGGCTGACCTCTTTCTGTGTCTTTTTTTCTGGACCGACCATTAAAAGTTTCAGTCCTAAGTACCGTAACTCTCTGAGCAGAACAAGTCCTTTTCCTTTTCTGAACCGGGAAAAGGGAAGCCAGCTTTTTCAGAGGGAGCTTCTGCATTTGATCATTACGGAACCTCTGATATGAAAGATAACCCTCCCGGAGGAGAAGAGTGACAGATCGAACTTTCCTTCAGGAAATGTGCCAGGTGAGTTATTAACGCGACCGAGGGTTATTTGTTGACTTGCCCGCTTCATCTTCAGGCCAGGGGATTTGAAGATATTACCTCTCCACGGCCAAATGTCTTAAAACAAGCACCTAATGAGGAGAGGAGAGGAAAGTTACAGTGAACCAGAGGCAATAAAGCCCACAGTTTTTAATCAGCAGGGCTGTAAGTGAGACAATGGCCCTTTCCTCACTCCCTTTTGCCAAGGACTGTCTTAAAAGCATTGACCAAATATAGCATGTTGGGGAACATTGAAAGACTGCAATAAACCCATGTGGTGTTTTCAATACTCCATTTCACATCTTCTGTGCAATTCTGCTCTGCTGGTGCCTTTTTCTAGAAAAACCAACTGATGGAGTGATGACTAGGAGGTGCTTAAAATGTGTAGAAAATGTTAATCCGCACCCACCTAACTTGGTGTTCTGAAGCGTAGAGCAGCTGGAAAACTGAGACATCTTCCTGCAAAACTTTGGGTTGACTCCTTGTGTAGGGTGATGGTGCAATGGTTAAACAGCTGCACTGCAGGTAAAACTGTGCTCATGACCTGAGATTCAATCCCAAGTAGCAGGCTCAAGGTTCACTCAGCCTTCCATTCTTCCGATGTCGGTAAAATTGGTACCCAGCTTGCTGGGGGGGGGGGATGTGCAGCCTGCATACTGTAATGAAACTGTAAACCGCCCAGAGACTACTTGAAGTGGTATGGGGCGGTATATAAGCAGAACACTTTCTGACTGAACTGGTGGAGTGTCTGGCACCTAAACTCACTCATAACCCTATGAGGGAGCTGCCATGCAGCTGCTTCCTGTGTGTTTTGTTGTTACAGTCATGACCGACTCTTCATGACCCCATGTCCATGGAGTTTTCTTGGCAGGAGTACTGGAGTGGTTTTGCCAGTTCCTACTCCAGGCGCCTACAACACCTGGTATTCCCTGGTGGTCTCCCATCCAAATACTATCCAGGGCCGACCCTGCTTAGCTTCTGAAATCAGGCGAGATCGGATGTGCTTAGGGCGTCTAGCTGCTTCCTGCAGGTAGCCAAATAAATGTAAGTGACACCCTCAGCCTACATGGAGATGATATGAACTACATCCCTCATAAACCCCTTCCATTAAAGAAAAGGAAATGGGTTCTGCTTACATACCAACCCATACCACTTCAAGTAGTCTCTGGGTGGTTTACAGTTTAATTAGGCAGGCTACACATTGTCGCCCCCCCCCCCCCCAGCAAGCTGGGTTCTCAATTTACTGATCACAGAAGGATGGAAGGCTGAATGAACCTTGAAACGGCTACCGGGGATTGAACCCCAGGTCATGAGCACAGTTTTACCTGCAGGACAGGCATTTAACCACTGCATGCACCACGAGGCTCTTGTTTGATGGGCTTTCTGGAAGGATAAAGGCCTTCCACTTATAGCCTATGTGTTTAGTTTAATGTTGGGTCCCCAAATGTTATTTGGGGGCATCCTGGCTAGCACAGCTGATGGTAAAGGCTTCTTGGGAGATGCAATCCAAGAACATCTGGGGATCACAGATGGGAACCACTGATCTATATGAGCTGGCTTCTTCTTCCCTCCCTCCCTCAACTTGAAAGTAACAAGTGACAAGGAACTTTGTTGCAGGTTGGGTTTAGTACTTTCAGGGTCCAGACTGACTTGGACCACCCGTGCTGATCTCTCACTCTTCCTGGACATGAAGGAGCATCACAATTCTTCTTGTGGAAGATTGTGTGAGCAACATAAATCATTCAATTCAAATGCCCACCCACCACCACCACCAAACACCAGCAACCAATGGCTTTGAGTTCTGGCTTGCATTTTGGTCTTGTCTCCGGACCGCTACAATGCATTTCAGTGGATGCATTTTTATTACACAGAATACAACATATTGAATTGGAACTGAATAATTTGCATCTTCACACCACCCTTCGCTTGGTCCATTCATATCTCTGTGTTCAGATACTGAGCTCCTCACATGCTGAGTTTCAACAGAGAGAAATATAGGGTCTTGTATCTAGGCAGAAAAAATATGAATTGCACAGATATAGGATGGGAGATACCTGGCTGGAGAATAGTACCTGTGAAAGGGATCTGGGAGTCTTGGTGGACCACAAATTGAATATGAGTCAGCAGTGTGATGCGGTGGCCAGGAAAGCCAATGTGATTCTTGGTTGTATCAGCAGAACCATAGTGTCTAGATCAAGGGAAGTAATAGTACCACTCTATTCTACTGTGGTCAGACCCCACCTGGAGTACTGTGTCCAGTTCTGTGGACTTGGGAATGTTTAGCTTTTCAAAAAGAAGGCTGATAGCTATGTTTAAATAGCTGAAAGGATGTCATAATGAAGAGGGGACTAGTTTCTTTTCCATGGCTTCAGAGACTAGGACTCAGGGCAATGGTTTCAAACTACTGGAAAAGAGATTCCATTTGAACATTAGGAAGAACTTCCTGATTAGAGATGGGCACGAAATGACCAATTTTCTGTTACCGTTATCTGTTAGTCGTTCCGTTACGTAACAGAAAGAAGAACGACAATTTGGACAGGGCAGGCTCGAACTGAACAGAACCAAGAAAATTTTCTTCGTTCTGTTCGTTTCCGTTAATGGTCGCGGGATGAATGAACTACCTGCTGGTGCTGGCCCGGAAGTCCTTCAGGGATGGCGGCAAGTCAGCAACCAGGAAGAGGGGGGAAAGCCTACCACTGCACTACAGCTGTAGAGTGGCCATGTGGTCAGCAAGGCAGTGAAAAAACCCGGAGGTTTGGGTTCATTTCCGGGACAGCCCGGCTGTCATTGCTGGCAGGGGGAGGACTGTCAGAGAGAGCCCCGTTCTCGCCTCGCAAGCGGAGGCGAGACCGGGGCTCCCTCTCCAGCGATCTCCGCTGCGGGTGCAAGACAGCCACCACAAGTGTCACCCCGGGTGGAGGAGATCGGCCTGAGGCTCGGCCGTGGTCTCGCTTCCATGCATGAAGGCGGGATCCTGGTTCGATGTCCTCCACCCGGGGGTGACAGCCAGCACAGCTGTCACCCCGGGCGGAGGAGATTGGATCAGCCGTGGTCTCGCTTCCGCGTGCAGAGGCAAGACCGTGGCTCAATCTCCACCACCCCGGGTGGCGGCCGGGCAGCTGTCACCTGGGGCGGAGGAGATTGCCTGAGCCTCATGGGGAAGCCGAGTCCTCCCCTTCACCCCTCTGCGTGCACGCAGACTCACAGAGAGGCGAAGGGGGGTCTGAAAGGGATCCTGCCTGCCCTGGTAATGACAGCGCCCAGCACTGCCATGACTCATGCGAAGATCCCCGCGAGTCCCCCCCTTCACTCCTCTGTGTGCACACAGAGGGGCAAAGGGGGGGTCTGATAGGGATCTTCCCCACCCGTGCTCTCTCCCCCACTTCCCCCCTCCCGGAGCAAGCACCCAGTAGCTCCTGATGGGGTGGGGAAAGAGCTGGCTTTTTACCCCCCCCAGCCCTTCCGGGCACCGCCGGCGCCATCAAGCCGGCCAGAAGAGCACTCCCGTGGCTGCGAGATCATTCTCCTGGCAGGCTTGCCACCAGCTCCGGCGGTGCCCGGCCCCGGGAGGGCTCCCGGCGGCTGTGGGAACGCTTTCCCACTGGCGCCAAAAAACAGAGCAGGCCCCTGGGGCCCGAAAAATGGTAATGACCCGAAGTGGGCCCCAGTGCCCGAATAACGAGCACGAAACACCATTTTTTTCGTTTCGTGCCCATCTCTATTCCTGATGGTTTGAGCTGTCCAGCATTGGAATAAGCTGCTACAGAGGGTGGTGGAGTCTCCTTCACTGGAGGTTGTCAAGCAAAGACTGGATGGCCATCTGTCGGGAGTACCGTGATGGGGGTTCCTGCATGGCAGGGGGTTGGACTGGATGGTCCTTGAGGTCTCTTCCAACTCTATAATTGTTTGATTCTATGCCTCCTTCAAGCCACATTGTGTCCTTTTGGGGAGAAAAGTGGGGTCAAAATAGTTTAAAGAAATTAAAGAAATTAAAGAAGGCCAAGTAATGTATGTGTCACACTTCTGAGCATTTCTTTGAATTTTGCATTAGCCGGAAACCGCTGAGTGAGATCATCTGGGGATTTGGAGACTACCTTCAGCAATACAGGTGATGAGATGCAACTCTGATTTTTTGCGTTCCTAATCAAACATTGCAGAAATGCTTGATCAGTGCCGAGCTGCAGGAATGGGTGAGGTGATACTTAATAAACTCAATGCAGGCAGTTCTTTTGTCTAGATGCATGTGTGTTCAATGATGCATTTATATGTTATCAACTATGCTACCATTAATTTAATTTAATTTAACATGATTTGGTTTGTTTTGGGGCCGCTGGGGGGGTCAGCGGGCGGCGATCATGCTTCCCCGCAATCTCCATTGAAATGCATCACCAATGCATTTCAATGGAGAAAGTTTCCCCATTGGAATGCATTGAGCCAATGTTTGCCAATGGGGAAAATTTTCTCCATTGAAATGCTTTTCAATGGAGATGCCCCCAGACTGTACAATTTTTTGCTTCGTTTTCTTCAAGACCGGCTGCTCTGTCATTTCCAGATAGCCTGCCAATAACTAGTTAATTAGTTAGTTAAGGGTTAGGTTAATCAAGCAATGCATTGACCCCTACAAACGTTCTCACCTTCCATACAGGAGGTAATGGACAGTTTTATCCATGTTTCTGCATTTGGGGCAGAAAAACTGGTACATTCTTTTCCTCTTGTGAGTTAAAGGGGGTAGGGGGGAACCATTATCCCTCTACAGCAAATGCATTCCAGATTTATAAAAAAGATGCAAGCAACCCATTCAGAGCTTCCCCCTCTTTAAAACCTTCACTCCAGTGCATCACTTATCCTAGCCTGTGCAGGAAAATCTCTTTACATGCGAAGCCGTCTGTGGTTCTTGCCCACATGAAACTTCAGGATTAGACAGGCCGAAAAGATTTTGTTGGGAAGGAGAGGAAGGGTGAGATTTTCTCATTCGTATGGGCAAGAAGGAGATAAAGCCAAGGTGTACAGCCTCAAACTGAATAGCAGTGCTCACGATGGCGCTCACAAAGGCCTTTGCCAGTTCCGTTGGCTCTTCCTTCAGTACTCATGGCCACAGTTTAGCCCGCAACCCAGGGCAGCGGACTACCTCGGCTTATAATGGCCAGCCCCGGGACTTGGCTGCCTCCATTTCAGCCCCTTAATGATGCCTGAAAGATGGTCGTTTGGAGGGCGGGCCAAGTCATTCACGGCATCCCCTTTGCGAGGTGCTTTATAGGGCAGTCTAGTTGTGGGAAGACACTGATAGAAATAGGCTAACGTATTTTTCCCCGTCTGCATGACGCCCCCATGTATAAGACAATCACCCACTTTTCCAACCCGAAATTACAGTTTCATAACAACACTGTTGTAGTAGGCTTTTGAGCTTAGTTGGCTCAGCAGAAAAATAAAGACATTAAAGCAGAGCTCCCCATCACCATAGGTATATTTCCAGTAGGTCAATCCGGCAGCATAACAAAGAAGAGAATTCCCCCCAAAAAATTACACATAGGTTTTCATTATATACAAGCCTCAGCCAATCACAAAGCATTACATCATTTACTTTAACCTTAATACAAATGTCTTAGCCTTCCTTTTTTGTCAACCACTTTTACTCAGCATTTCACACACATGTTCCACATGGCTGTTGATTACCACAAGCCTTGTTCTGTTTCAGCTTGTAAATTATACCTCGACAAACACTGTTCTCTCTCTGGCTTACTTCCGTGTATAAGACAATCCTCAATTTTTACTCTAAGAATTTTAGACAAAAATAAGGTCTTATACATGGTGCAATTTCTACCAAGTCAAATAACACTTCTTTAATTTGATGAGGCGATTATGTGCCCAGGTTTGGAAAGCCTCTGATAGGATGGACTGATACTTCATAAAAACCATCTATTATTTACTTGCTTGCTTGTTTGTTCGCTCACTTACTTACTTACTTATTTGATTGTTCATCCATTCATTTACTCACTCATACAATTTATATGCTGCTAACCTAGTAAAATCTCTTTTATGGGCAATTTGCAACAAAACCTACAAAGAAACATGAATTATAAAATTAACATAAAGCCCTAAAGTACCCTACAAATAAATGGACAAACTTGACCTGCAGTAAAATCTGAGTCTGGAACTACAGTTCTTTCTCCCCCCCCCTTTTGACACTACAACTGCCCAATGATCCCTGATTGTGCCAGTTGAGGTGGGCTAGGAGGACTGATCCAGAGGGAGGAGGCATAAAAGCCCCTTTCTCCAAGGAGAAGGATGGTCTGGACATCTTCCCTTGAGTTTCAGAATCCCAGGAAACGAGTTTGTCTTAGAAAATATGGCCCTTACTTCACAAGGTGCGGCGCTCCACAGCGATATTGCCTTCGATTTGAATTCGGAGGCGGTCATGTGGCGGTCATGTGTTCTCGCTTCGCTCCCGCCCCTGTTTCTCAGTACTCAGGAGCTGCAGTTTTAGGACCGATTCGAGCACAACCTCACCTGCTCCCTTCGCATTCGCATGCCACTTTTCAACGTTCGTTATTTCCCATCCATCCTTTAAAAAAATTCCTACCTACGGCATATTGATGCATCGATACTGGAATGTCAGTTGCAATGGCTCTACTGATTTCAACTGTTTCCTGGCATCATTGGCAGCTCCCCCCCGCCGCCGCTGCCGCTACTCGGGGGGAGCCCCGCATGGCACAGCCGCCCGCCCTCCGCCGCTTGCACACTGCCTGCCCCGGGTGCACTGCTCTGGCCGGGCGAGGCGGCAGCGGCTCCTCCTGCTCCCGCCGCCGCCGCCGCTGCCGCTACTCGAGTGAGGAAGTAACAGCGCAAAGCGATGAAACGATATAGCGATGCATCGATAACCCTGTTTGAATATTTTTTAAAAAAACTTGAAATAAAAGCCAAAAACCGAGACCACACGCCACGTTGGGAGCGAAGCGAGATGCGAAGCGAAAAGATTCCCGGCAACTGGCAGGGGCACCACTCGCCCCGGTTGGAGTACGGTAAAGGGGGCATGGTCGGGGTGGCATCGCAGCCAAAAAGGAGGGGCGTGCGGACTAAAACGATCGATTTGGACAGAAAAAAAGGCTAGCCACGAAGCGAGCGGCTCGTGAAGTAACGGCCTATGTCTGTGAAGATTCTCAGTCGTCAGGGAGACAATATTATCCATAGCCTTAAGGTGAACAGTGGCCTAAGGTGCCGAAACCCATCAAGAATGGGTCGTTAGCTACGGCCTTGGTGGTGAAGGCTTTTTGATTTGTCTGTGTATTGTTGAAAGCACACCCAGATAAGTAGCAGATAGACTATGCCTGAGGCCGCCACCTCTGTTGAGGGAGGAGTTTTCAATGCTCACATGAATGGCTTCCCTGACTCCTCTCTCGAACCACCTGTCTTCTCTGTCTAATATGTGTACATCCCCATCTTTGAAAGAGTGCCCTTCAAATGGAGGAAACAATGTCCACCTGTTTCTAAAGCCCCAGCTTTTGCTCAGAATGCCAGGATTGCTTATATTTTGGTTTATTATATTATTGCTTCGAGTGGCTCGTATTTTGGATCAGGAGACAGTAAAGCCACACAAAGGTGACCGGTTGGAAAAGGTCACTACGAACATCCCATCAAGAACCACTAGAGGCTCAGCGGAAAAGTTTACGAGGCACTTTTGAGGCAGGCCGTTTCCGGAGGTTAATGCAGTCTTGGTCGGAGACATTGGTCTAATGTGGACCTGATGTTGTCCGCTGAAAGGCCAAGCAGCCCTCGCCAGGGCCTGGAGAAAGAAACGAATGTTCGCTCTTTGGCTTGAGTTATTAGCCTTATTAAGAGATCTGGGTTTCCATGCAAAGCCCTTGATTTCCTTCAGGCCTGGTGAGGAGAACCTTCACCGAAGCCAGAGCTGAGCTGGAAGCGAAGACCGGGAAGCCAAGAAGGAGGGAGCAATGAGGTTATGGTTGGCCATCAGTCATTGCCTTGGTTATGGGGCTTCGTGTTCTTCCTTTAATGAGCCCTTCTGGGCTTTTTGGAGCAGGTTCATCACAGCAGGTGAAGGCGGGTGATGAAACACAGGGGAAATGTGCTCACTGTGAACGTGGTACAATGAAGATGTGTCCTTTCTGCAAAGGAGATTTCCCCCCCCCTCCCAGGAATTAGCCTCAGCTTCCAAATAATTGGAGGTTTTGTCCACTGTGACTCAACCATGAATTCACAGGAAGATAGAAGGCAGCTAGGAAGAGTGCCCCCTTAAAGACCCCCAAATACTAGAGAATCTTCTTCTTACTCTCCTCTACAAACTTTACACGTTTGGTAAAGACTGGGTTTCACACTTTAGAATTATACACCCACAAAGTGACCACTCAAGGAAAGTACAGTGGTGCCCCGCTTTATGAAATTCATCCATTCTCCGGGATGTTTCATAAATGGGGTTTCCCATAGGAATGCACTGAAAACCAATTACAGTGGTACCTTGTATAAAGGAATTAATTCGTTCCAAATGAAATTATGTTAAGCAAATTTTCCTTTATACAAATTTCCCATAAGAATGCATTGAAAACAGAGTAATCCCTAAACGTGACCATTTTTATGTTGTACAGATTCACCCCATAGGTGATTCTGTTAAGCAAATTTCCCCTATCTCCAGAAGTGTTTATGTTGTACAGATTTTATATTAAACAAACCATTTGTTATACAAGGATCCACTGTAATCTGTTCCAGAGGTCAGAACTAATTTTAAAAAAATTAAAATTCCATTTTTAAAAAAAATTGTAATTTTTTTTCAAGCACCGACCGCATGGCCCCTAGGGCCAGGTCGGTGCTTCTTTTAGTTTTGATATGTATAAATTTTAGGTGCCGACCCGGACACCCCTTGGGCTGGGTGAGTGCTCCTTTATTGTATTGTATTGTATTGTATTGTATTTTTTACTTCCGACCACATGGCCTGCACTACAGCTGTAATGCAGGCTGGTCAGCTTTTTTCCCCTGGTCGCTCCTCCCCTGCAGCCAGGAAGACTGGACCAGGAAGACCAGCATCAGGTAGGAGATGTCTCCGGCGCCACCGTTAACTAAACGAACCAAACCAAACCAATTTGTTTTGGTTTGTTTCATTTTATTCTAAATTCACTCTGAGGTTCGTTATTCATTTGGTTTAGGTAACGAAATGAATAACAAATAACAAAATGAAGTAAAAGTTCATTTTGTACCCATCTCTAATATCTTGTTGCAATCATGTGGTTTTTTGCTGTTCATGCATCTTCAAGGACACACTTTATTGTTATGAAACTTCTGTGACCTCATGGACAGGTGCTGCATCAAAGTGCTTTTTTTTGTTTTGTTTTCCTGCGGCAGAAAGACAGAACAGTTATGTTGCAGAATATAAGTTACCCCATGTGTGTGTGTACCAGTTTAAAAACTTCAACAGAAATGCAATAAGGTTTCCACCACCCTGAGACCATGTACAAGGAAGATGTGCTGAGTCGCGCTTTGGGGGGTCGTGATCACACTTTATTTTACTTAAAATGCAATGGCTGTGGGATAACAATTTTAAGTACTGCAACTCAGTGCACTTTCTAGAGCAACTAAGTGGACATGAGGAAACGCCTATGAGAAAGACAGACAGGACTAAAGATTTTTAGAGTGTCTGTTTGGCGTTTGTAAACTTAGGAACTGGGTGTGCATTTATTCAGGTTTATTAGTGATCAAACTTGAGTGGGTTTGAGCTATATTCTCTTTTTGTTTATACTCCAACATATTACCATTAATGATTTGATTCTACTTTGCAATCAATAAACTTCTTTCATTTTTATTCCACTTTAAAACATTCTGAAGGCTTTAATGTACTAGCTAAGCTATTTGGTGGCAGCGACAGAGGAAAATCAGAAGTGGTGTTTGTGGATAGCCTGTGAAAGGGCCAGTGGCAGGCATGTTAACGCGATGCCAGTTACTTCAGGAGGTGGTGAGTGTTCCAGCACTGGAGGCATTCAAGAGAAATTGGGAAAACCACCTGGCAGATAGCCTATGATTTGTATTCCTGTACCGAGCAGGGAATTGGGCTTGATAGCCTTGTAAGCCCCATCTGACTTTATGAGTCTCCATTTCTCTGATTTCAAGAAAATAAGAGTGGTTTTGCAATCTCCACCGCCAGTTCCTTCAATATCCTCGCATGCAGTTCCTCTGGCCCTGGGGATTTGAACTCATTTAAAGAAGTAAGGTACTCCTTGACTATTTGTTTATCAGTCTCAGGCTATACAACCCTATCCCATCCCATTGTACTTAACATGTGCCTGGAGAAGCATAGGCTGTCTTTTGGGAGAAGACCGCACTGAAATAGGAATTGAGGCCACTCATTCATAAGGCCACCGTTAAGTCAGAAGTAACTTGACAACAAATAATAGCAATAACTGTAAGCAACAGCTAAAGCGAACTCAGGAGCCAAAAGGGAAAGTGCAGGGAATCTATCAGCATTTCATGCAGGCGTAAAAGAAATTGTCAAAGTCACAAAGGTGAGTTACTGCCAAAGCACGTATCATGCTGGATGCTTTCCCATTCACCTGCCCAGGCGTGTATCAGGTACAAAAAACAAGAATGCCACTGGGATATCTTATTAATTAGCAGCAATTCACTGTTGAACTTAGCACAACTTCACTTATAGTTGCCAGTAGGAGTCTGTCAGATATTAGTTGAGGTCCAGCGCCCAAGCCGTGTTGTTTGTTAAACCCATAGAGTACGCCAACACTCTTGAATTTATGGGGGAAATTGTGGAGGCCACAGCTTTATTGGTATGGTTACAATCTGCAGTAATCTGGCCAGGCATTGGGTCGGATCCAATACCATCGGGGACCCCGCCTGTCCCCCGATGTGCATGGTGGCACCACCAGGTGGCGGCACTCTTTGTTACTCAGCTTCCGGAAACCCCCATGGGCGCAGACTCCTTTGAGATTTCCTTCCCGAGCGGAGCAGAGAGGCCGTCTGATGTCCCTCCCGAGCCGGGACACTTGCAGCTCTCTCTTGGGTCCGCCGTTACCACCTGAAGATTCCATACCGTGCAGGCTCCATCCTGCAGCCACCTCTGCCTGGATCCGGTCCCAATGCCACCAAACCGCCAAGGCTGTGACAAAACAACAAAACAACACAAATTAACACCCTGCCCAGGCATCTATCAGGTAGAGATGGGCACGACTTAGCGAAATTTTCATTTCCATTTCCGTTTTTCGTTTTTGGTACGTAACGAAACAAAAAACGAAAAACGGTTCAAAAATGGAACAGAAACGGAAACGAAACGACTAATTTTGAGCCGTTTTTTGTTTTTCGTTACTGGAAAAGCACTTAATGGAGCTAAATGGGAAGAAACGAAAAAAATTTTCATTTTCATTTTCGTTTTTCATTTTCGTTATGTAACAAAACGAAAACGAAAAATTTTGAAAATTAGCTCACGAAAACAGAAACAAAACGAAATGAAACGGACCCCCTAGACGAAAATGAAAACAAAAATGAAAAATTGTTCTGAGTCGTGCCCATCTCTACTATCAGGTACAAAAACCAAGAATGCCACTGGGATGTCTCATTAATTAGCAGCAATTCACTGTTGAACTTAGCACAACTTCACTTATAGTTGCCAGTAGGAGTCTGTCAGATATTAGTTAGTGAAATATATGTATTAGACAGGATGTTCTATATATATTTGATATGTATTTAATTGATTTAAAGATGGGGTCTGTAAAAGTGCAAAGTCACAGTGACTCAATGTATAGTTTTTTCTAATGGAGTACAGATGTTAATAATTAACATAATGAAGTTTGGCTGATGCAAGAGGTTGCAATAGCTATGAGGTAATGTCATTCATGATTGGACAGACACATGTATAAAAATGTTCTGTAAATCATTGTTCATTGGGCCTTCCGTGTGTAAGGCACCCACTTTGTTTCTCTGCCACATACTTTGTCAATGTAATATATGCTGTTATGCTGTTATGCTGTTGAACTTTGTATAAGTTCTGTGATGCTGTGATATATTTTTGTATAGTTTGTAATATAGCTGTTTGATTTTAAGAAAACTCTGACTAACAATTTATTCAATAAGTATTGCTTCTGCTGGCTGATCAAAGAGCACAAAACTCTGACAGAGTCAATAGGAATCTAAAAACACGTGTCCCTAAACTGTGTGTTTAATTGATTTTATGAGTTTCAAACTGTATTGGAAAATCCGGGGTACATAGCAGCGGCTGGATCCTTCTCCATTTGTTCAACTCTCCTTTAGTCAAGAAAGCAAGGGCCGGGTCAGTCTATACAGTAAATCTGCCAAGCTTAAATTTGCATCTTCGCATTGCATGGACCCAAGTCACTTGTTGTCCCGTGGTCATGGCAACTGAAGGATTTGAAGTGGGGGGTTATGGTTGTTGCCATCCATTGACCTCTTGAGGAAACTTCTATCTTCAGCTGTGCTAATCTACTTTTCAACAGGACCTCATTCCTGATGTTTCCCACTGCAGCTGATACACCAATGGCCAAAATTGCCAAGGAGCCCCATATCTGCAGGAGATTCATTCCAAGACAAGCACAGGTGGCCACTACTGAAAAGGCCCAGTTCTTGGTGATCACTTTTCAGCATCCTCATGGAGAGGCCACCCGCAACAGTGAAGCCTGGAAGGAATGGATGGACTGGGTAGATAATCTTAAGGTGAGACACTCCAGCAGATAGTGAGGGCCCAAATGGTTAAGGATCTTCTAAGTAAGCACTAACACTTTGGCTGGGAGAGTAAGAACAGATAATAGAAAACATATTTTCACCCAGTGTGTTGTTAGTCTGTGGAACTCTCTGCCACAGGAGATGGCGATGGCATCTGGCCTAGATGCCTTCAAAAGGGGGATTGGACAGATTCCTGGAGGAAAAGTCCATCACAGGTGACAAACCATAATGGAGAGATGTGTCATCTCCAGGCATAAAACTGGGGTACTTCAAGGGCCAGATGCAGGGGAGTGGTATCAGGAGACAGAGATCTAGTCTCATGGGCTCCTGAATCCCTCCCGCCAGTGTTGGAGTACTCAACACCTCTCAAGGTCATTCGTTCCGCTGTTGTACTGCTCTAGTAGTTAGGGAGTTTCTCCTGATAGTCAACTGAAAAATCTGGCTTCTTGAAATTTGGGCTCATTGTTGCATGACCTGCATTTGGGGACAACTGAGAACAGCATAGTGAATTCCACAAGAGTAAGTCCAATGAATCAGTGGGGATTAGTTGATCCTAGGGATGGCCAGGAAATGAAAAACGAAAGGCTGTTTCATTGTTTCATTATGTATCAAAGTGAAACGAAACAAAACAAAATGAGGAAGCAGTATTTCGTTATAGACGAAACGAAACAATAATTTTTCCATTGAAATGAACCATTTCGTTCCATCGTTTTTGGGCTCCTGCCAAACTGTCAATGGCTGGAGCCTTTTAAACCTGGCCCAGTCAGTATCACGGGGACCCCCTGGTGCTGACTGGGCCAGGTTTAAAGGGCTCCAGCCATTGACAGCTCACCAGGAGCTCTTTAAAAATGGCTCCCGGAGTCCCGGGCACCAAATCTGGTGCCTCTAGGACCCAGGGGAGCCATTTCGTTTTGTACAAAATTTTAATTTTTTTGTAAGAAACGAAACAAAACAAAATGGGGTGAGCATGAAACGAAACAAAACAAAACATTATTCTTCTCTTTCGTGCCCATCCTGAGTTGAACCATGAGTTCCATTGATTCAATGGCCCTATTCTAACTGCAACTTAATTTAGCACAGTCAGTCACAACTAGAGAAGGCCCATTTGGTTCAACGGGGATTTAGATTAGGCTGATTGAATCAGTGAAACTCAGGGAGGAGCTGATACACCCAGTCCCCACTGGTCCAATGGCCTGTTGTTGCCTGTGTTTTATTAGGCTCAGCAGCCAGATTTGGGCCACTGATGCATCAGCTCCCGCGGGAAATATTAGCTTCATTGCTCCCATTTCAGTCTATATCAGCATGAGCTGAAGGAGGCAGTACCCCAAGTGAGAAATAGATGGCATTTATCTAACATCTGAACTAGCCTGAATTAATAAACAACGAACTCTGTCGTGATGGTGTAATTGCAGGGGGAAAGGCCTCCCAGGTTCATGAGTGGTTTTTTTATGGCCTGCTTTCATGCCCTTTGGGGAGCAAGTAGAAAAGAGACTGGCTGTAATGGCAGGTCAGCAAATATATTTGAGCCCAGAATTGCTGTTTCTGACTGTGTACACAGGGCGAAATGAACAACTACTCCTGGAGGACCTGATCTCACTTCTTTTTAGAGATTGCTAAGAAAAGGCCAGCGCCTGACCGATTTGCCCTAAGCAGGCAGAGGGAATGAGCTTTGGCAACAGTCCTGTCCAAGAAACTGATGGACACCTTCAAATTAAGAACGGGAAAGGCCCCTCCCCCACCACCACAAGACTCTTTTCACATCCATAATATCTAGGAATAAAGAATAGGTCAAATTTCGTCCTCTGATTCTTCGTACAAATTTCTGGATCTTTTAAGGGGATCTTTTAAGTTAGGGATGTATCCACTTCGCCCAGGAACTAGTACTTCCAACCTTTGAATGCAAAAACAAACTATAACCCCCGCTTCTGCTTAGGTATTTCTTAGCCAGTTAAAATGTTTATTTATTTTTATTTATTTATTTATTTATTTATTTTTAAAAAGCTGCCCCACTACCAAGAGGTCTCTGGGCGGCATACATCAAAGTATATCTGGCAGGCGATTGTTTAAATTTCTCTTGAATGCCTCCAGTGTTGGAGCGCTCACCACCTCCTGAGGTAGTTGGTCCCACTGCTGTACTGCTCTAACAGTTAAGTTTTTTTCCCCTGACATTCAGTCTAAATCTGTGTTCCCTTAACCCATTATTGCATGTCCCGCATTCTGGAATGACTCAGAACAGATCCTTCTTCTCCTTTGTATAACTGCCTTTCATGTACAATAATACCTCAGATAACAAAGGGAAATTTCCAGGTATAGGGTTTGTTCCCTATTGGCTGCCTCGGATAACAAATGTTTCTTAATGCCTTGCAAAAAATGTGTACCCTGCCTGCATTGCAGGATGCATAGTTTGTGGAGAGGTGGGAGGAGTTAGAGCGTTTTTAATGGTGTTTTGGAGCCATTCTGGTCATGTTTTGCTGAGCAATTTGGACCTTTCAAACTTGGTAAGATAGGGAGCTAGCTTTTATTAATCTTTGCACTGCTTTTCTATGTGTTTATAGCTGGAGGAAGCTGGGGTAGTCTTGCTGGTTTCCTTTCTCCGTGTTTGCAGGCAGCCTTTTTTCATTGCTCTGCAGGCAAAAACGGGCTGGATTTTTATTCCTGCTTATGTTTGTTTGTTTGCATTTTCCCCCCATTGCACTTTGGGTGGGAACAGGCTGGGGTAGGCTTGCTAGTTTCTCTTGTCAATGTTTGCATTTCCCTGCAGCGGGATGTTCTGGAGGGTGTTCCAGCACTGCACGCCTTTAAAGTGCATTTTATAACGAGGCCTGGATCCCCCACCCACCCCCAGCTTTTTTGCCTTCTTTCAAACCTCTGGAACAGATTAATTGGTTTTCCATTCATTTCAGTGGGAAACCACATTTCAGATAACAATTTTTCAGATAACAAATTGCCTCTGATAATGAATTAGATTCGTTATCAGAGGTACCACTGTATTTGAACAGTCCTACCCAATCTCCCCTCGGTCTTCTTTTCTCAAGGCTAAACAAACCCAGTTCTTTCCATCTTTCCTCATCATCTTCGTGCCCACCTCTTAACTTCTCCCACCTTGCTGGCATCCTTCTTCAAACGTGGTGTCCAGAACTGGACAGAGTGAGTGCTGAAGATGAGGCCTAACCATCCATGCTTCAAAAAACAAAATAAAAAAACCCTCCAGTTTATGAAAGCAGAATACTATATTTCCTATACCCGTCGTGATTCAAAACACTAGGAAAAGACCCAATGTTGCTGCATGGGAGTGCAGCGATAATAACACCAGTGTATTTTACGCGCTATTTCTGTTATCAGAAAAGCCATGGTTTGCACAACATGCTATTTAAAAGCCTGTGTTTGGCACATCTTGTCCTAGCTTTCTCCTGCAGTGGGAATTGCCACCTACACCTGCCTCCCAGGCTTCCTTTAGAAATCCTGGTTGGCCTTTTCATTAAAATGCAGCGCTATATCCACCTGCAACAAGATAATTTTCCATAAAGCACTGAAACAGAAAGGGGAGAAGATATCAATTAATTGATTTGATTTGACTTGACTTGACTTGATTTCTATACCACTCCATCTGACCAAAGGTCCAAAGAGAAATCATTTGTTGTGTGTATCTGGGCCTGTAGGGCTCGTAAGTTTTGTAAACTGTG
>JAHTLZ010000332.1:450607-461089 GCA_023846285.1 Phrynocephalus versicolor
ATTTATTTATTTATTTATTTATTTATTTATTTATTTATTTATTTATTTATTATTTTTGCAATATTTAGTGTGCCCCCTCTCCTGCCAGGCTGCTGGTACGAAGCCAGGCCAGTTCAACGGTGATGCTGAAAGTGAAGAAAGAAGGTAACGCTTTTAGAGGATCTCCAGAGGTGAGCTTTTAGCTTCATCATTCATGTTGCAAATGTGTGTGTGTGTGTGTGTTATGCTGTTACAGTCATGACCAAGTCTTTGTGACCCCATGTCCATGGAGTTATCTTGGCAGGAATACTGGAGTGACTTGCCAGTTCCTACTCCAGGCGCCTACAGCACTTGGTCTTCCCTGGTGGTCGCCCATCCAAGTACTAAACCAGTGCTGACCCTTCTTAGCTTCCAAAATCAGGCGAGATCAGAAGTGTTTGTATACCGGCAAATTAAAGATTGCTAACTAACTGTACAAAGGCAGGAGACCTTTCAGTATCAAGCCACAGGGATACACAACAGGAATCTGTTGGACCTAAAGGCATCTACAAATATCTGTAGTCTTTTGTTTTTTTCAGTTTTGAGGCCTGTTCCTGGTCCTTCTCAGCAACAAAACCCAAAGCAGAGTTTGAAACAGTAAAAAAAAAATCCAAATGGCAGCAGCCTTTTTAAATTTAAGCTATCTGTAAAAAAACTGTTTACTCACTTGTATCTGGAAGTTGAGTCATTATCAGTCAGCCAGGTGAGTTTATCTGGAAGTTGAGTCATGGCAACTGGACTTCTTTGAGGCTCATCCAAACAGCTTCATCAGTCTGAGGAAAGCTAGTTGCAAGTCTTCCATTTTATAGCTCACTTTGACCTCTTGTCACCCTGGCCTGAAGAGGAACCAGGGTGACAAGAGGTCAGAGTGAGCTATAAAATGGAAGACTTGCAACTAGCTTTCCTCAGACTGATGAAGCTGTTTGGATGAGCAATGAAACGTTTCACTCTCTCAAGAAAAAGACGTCCAGTTGCCATGACTCAACTTCCAGATACACTCACCTGGAGGACGGAGAATCTTCACGGACTTACTTGCTTGTAGTTTTTCAATCGTATTTTAATTTGTGTACAGCTTGTTTGGTTTTTACTGGTTAACCGACTGCAGTTTTAGCTCTGTTCTTTCCATTTTGTGAGCCGCCTTGGGCCCCCGTATTGTGAGAAAGGCAGCCTGTATAAACAAAACTGGCAACAACTTTTCGGTGCTGGCAAACCACGTTTTTCAGATGCTCCCAGTCCCAGTGGCCCTGGGTGCAACTGCACAGTTTCAGTCTGACCAAGCACTTCTGTTCTTCCATTTTGCCCAGGGACACCCCTATGTCACCTCCTGTGCACATGCCTTCACCCTGCCTGTTTCCCCTGGTCCCTGCTGTTGTTGATGCTGGTCAACATTTCCTAATGCCTGCACCACGTCCAGTGCTTTTAAGAAGTCTCCCAGAACCAATTTCTGGCACTGTTGTCTTTGCATTCCTTCCTCTTCCCACCCACCCCTATATTACAGAGTAGAGATGGGCACGACTTGGAATTTTTTTTTTCGAGTTGTCGTTTTTCGGGACGGGTCCGTTTTGGCTCGTTTCCGTTTTTCGTGAATTTTTTCAAAAAATTGTCCTTTTGTTTTTCGTTTTTTTGTTTGTCGTTACCACCGCGATTTAGCACGACTTGACTTCCCAGAGCATGGGGTCAGGGGTAAGGGCTAGGCTTAGGGTAACGGTTAAGGTTACGGTGGGTTAGTGGGCTGTACCTCTGGGTGCCTCTGGCCCACTAAGAACACAGTGTACTAGCGTATGGGTTCGGGTTCGGGTTAGGGTTAGGGTTTAGGGTTCGGGTTTGTGGGCTTTTAATGCCCTCTCTGGCACACCCAGAAGTCTCAGCAAAACCTGGCCATGTGATTGGTGGAATGGCTCCAAAAATTTGCATGGTCCCATCCCATGGCCAGCCCATCATTGCACGTGCACAGGTGTAAAAAAATAAAAATAAAATAAAATAAAATAAAATCAACAGAGACGTATTTTGGCAAGACAAACCCACTGCTGCTACTGTAAAAATTCAAGCGTTTAAAATAGCTAATTTTCGCATGTTTCTGTGGTGCTTTGGTGGGGTTTTGGGCCACGATTTAAAAAAAAATATTGCGGTCGCCATTTTGGATCCCCCCGCCCGCACACCGCATGGCAAAGGCAGACGAGACGATGCCCCCCCACCTGGTACCAAGGAGAGGGGGGCGGGGAAACCCCCCCCAAATAAAACACCCTTCTGGCCTGGTAGGTGCCCTCAGACAGTTTTCGCCTGCTTTTAGGGCCGGGAATCGGGGTTTTTTTTTAACTTTTAAAAACTTTTTTTCTGTGCCGCTTGGCATCGCGGGATCGCCGCGATGCCAGGAACGTCAACGACAAATCAGACCCAATTATTCTTTAGTCGGTTCGAGTTCGAGTACTGGCGGAGTAATTCCCGTTACCGTTTCCGTTCCGTAACAGAAACAAGTAACGGAAACGGAAACGGGAATTCCGCTAAGTCGTGCCCATCTCTATTACAGAGGGCAATTGCTTCCCAGAAACATAGTTTCAGCAGATAGCAGTCATGGCAAGGGACCCACCATGAAAAACCTCATTTTCAGAAACGTTTGAAGAGATGGTTATCCTTTGCTTACAGGGCTTCAGTGCACACACTGAAATTCCATGATCCATATATGCTTTTTCTCCTTTAAAAAAAAGCTCCAGCACTTTCCATCTACAGATCCATGCTCTGTGAGTTTATTAGCCTCCTCTCTCTCTCTCTCTCTCTCTCTCTCTCTCTCTCTCTCACACACACACACACACACACATTTGCTTCTCTGTGTGTCTTTCTCTGATTTCCTCCCCACCCCCAAGGAAAAAAAGCTACCGTGTTTCCCTGAAAATAAGACACTGCCTTATATTTATTTTTTCTCAAGAAGACACACTAGGGCTTATTTTCAGGGGATGTCTTACTTTTATTAAGTATAATATGCTTGAATGTCAGCCCTGCACACAACCATAGCCACGCCCATCACTAGGTTTTATTATCAGGGTAGGGCTTATATTTAACAAACGCATAGAAATCCTGCTAGGGCTTATTTTGGAGGGAGGTCTTATTTTCAGGGAAACAGGGTAGCTGAACAGCAGAGGAGGAGGAGGAGGAGGAGGAGGAGGAGGAGGAGAGGGTCGCATGCCAGCTTGGTGAGTGGGGGATCTCTTGGGGTTTGTTTAAGACAGAGCTGCAGCAGTTGTTTGTCTTGAGGAGACAGAAATTCAACAATTTGCAGTTTTCTCATCAAGGCAGTTTGCAGAGCAGAGTAGAACTTCTTTCAGGCTTTCAAAAGCAGAGGTTCTTCGTCTTGTTGGCTGCTTCCTGGCTGCTTCTTGCCTGCTTGCTTTTATCCCCAAACACCTGTGTGTGCCTCAGGGTCTCCCAGTCCGAGTTGCTTTACTCCAGGCATGTCCATGGTTTGCTGTAATTTATTTCCAGGCAATCATACCCACATACTGGGAAATGGTGTTCCCAACTGGCCCCAGCTGTGCCCAGTCCAGAAGTGTTGGGTCCTACATTAGTGGATCCCCCCAGGAGAATTATTAAGGGAAGTGCTTAATTGCTCCCCCCCCGGTAAGGGAGTGATTAGGCACTTCCCTTAATAAAAATGATTTTTCTCCTGGGAGGACCCACTTTGGAGTTTAATAACTCAGCCCCCTGAACCTCAAACCTCTCCAAATTTGGGGTGTTTAAAGGAAAGAGTTCAAAGAAGCTACCCCTCAAAAGTTGGTGCCTCTGGGAACCAAGGGAGCCACTATATAGCATAATGAATTGTTTCATTTCATTCTGAAAATTCTTTCAAAAATTTGTTAGTAGAGATGGGCACGACTCAGCGAACTTTTTGTTTTGTTTTCGTTTTTTTGTTTCGTTTCGCAACGAAAACAAAAACGAAAAATTTTTCAGAAGCAAAACGACAACGGAAACGAAACGAAAAATTTTGCCGTGTTTTTCGTTTTCGTTATGGCAGACACGTTGCATTGAAAAGAATGCTAACGAAACGAAAAATTTTCGTTTTCATTTTGTTCTTTTTGTTTCATTTCATAACAAAAACGAAAATGAAAAATGCGCAAAACCCCCTGAGAAACGAAAACGAACCGAAACGGACCCCTAAACGACAAACGAAAAAATTATTTTCCTGAGTCGTGCCCATCTCTATTTGTTAGTAACGAAATGAAATGAAACAAAATGCTATATTTTCCTTTCATGCCCATCTCTTAAGAGAACTTTTTCTGATATGAACTGATGTGTACCCTTTTTCACACCCTCCAGCACCTTGGGGAGGGCACCCTGCATAACGTCCTATGGGTTGGAATTAAAACGTGGGCACAAACCGAACTACAAACTGGGAAAACCAACCATTCACGCTGGTTTGTATTTCATTTTGTGAACTAGCTCAGGGATCTCTTTTGGCCAGAACAAACTGAAGTGCGAAACATTCCCCCTCCCTCAGCACTTCATTTTGTTTTGCCAAACGGAATGGCTAGTAAGAACGATTCCAAAAAACTGGAGCAAGGCCGCTACTGCACTTCCTTGAGCAGCCGCTGTTTATTTTGCATTGCCTTATCTCCTCCCGCGGTCATGTGGTGGCTACAGCGGTTCAGCAGTCTGCTCTTCAGCGGTTGCTTAGCAATCGGCTCCCCCGTTCGCACTTGGCTGAACTGCTTTAAACTACAACAGGGAAACAGCAGAAATGGGGGGGGGTGAAAAAAGGTAGCGTAGTATGTCCACAAATGCAACTACATCACTTTAAAAGGGGGTGCAGGAACTGATTTAAAAAAACACCCACCCCCAGTGGTCGTTGCAAGAAAAACTGACACAGTGGTCAAAAATGGGCGTGGCCAAGGGGGCTCTTCAGAAAAAGCGATTTGAAAAGTGGACAGTGATTTTTAAGGCAATTTGTCTTTAAGGAAAAGGCGTTTCAAATCTAAAGTGCGGTACTGGTCCAAGTTCAGAGAAGGGCAACAAGGACGATCACAGGAATCAAGCTTCTTAGGAAAGAGCTGGGCATGTGTAGCTGAAGGGACATTGAAGGGAGATATGAAAGCACTTTCCAAATAACTGAAAGGTGGTCATTCAACGGAAGCGCAGGATTCATTCCCCATCATCTCGGAGTGCAGGACTCATAAGGATGGACTCAAGTTACAGGAAGTCAGACTCAGGCTGAATAGCAAGAAAGCCTTCGTAAGTGTTCGAGCAGTATGACAATGGAATCCGTTACCCAAGGAGCTGGTGAGCACTCCAATGCTGGAGACATTCAAGGGGCAGCTAGACAACCCTCTGTTGGATCTGCTTCATTTGGGATGCTTGCCTTGAGCAGAGAGTTGGTGGCCTTATATGCCCCTTCCGAGTCCGTTGTTCAGTGGTGCTCTGATTCTAACTCAATGAGACAGCTCCACACAAAAAAGGCCAAGCCCTGCCAGCTTCCTGATCCAGGTGTCTCACTGAGTCTAGTCAGCTGAAGGTGGACACCGTGTGTATTTTATATGAATCTACAGGTTCACATAGACTTTGTGTTTATGACTATTTATAACTAGAGATGGGCACGAAACAGAAAAATGGTGTTTCGTTTGCATTCTGTTTCATGCCCATCTCCCTTCATTTATCGTTTTTCAGGCACGAATTTTTTTAAAAAAAAATTGTTCCATTTTTCGTGTTTCGGGGTTCTTCTTCCCCATGGATGAGAGTGCCAGGCGTGCTGTCATTCCCCACGGGGAAGATCCCTTTAAATAGACCCCATTCTGCCTCTGCATGCAGAGGTGGAACGGAAGTCTCGCCTTCCCTGCGCTGATCATGACAGTGACGGGCGCTGTCATGACAGGTGTGGGGAAGATCCCTTTGGGGGTCTCTTCTTCCCCGCGCTGCTCATGACAGCACTGGGCACTGTCATGACCTGCACAGGGATGATCCCTTTGGGACCCCCGTTCAGAGGGGAAAATGGGAGTCTTGCCTTCCCCACGCCGGATGACAGCGCCCGGTGCTGTCATCCGTCGCGGGGAAGGTGGAGGTTGGTTGGGAGGGGGCTGCAATCTGGCCTCTGCACGTGGAAGCCAGATCACACCCCCTCTTCAGCGATCTCTGCCCTCGTGCCTGACAGCCCACCGTGGTGGAGGGCAGTGAGAGGGGGCTGCGATCCAGCTCCCGCACATGGAGGCGGGATCACAGCCCCCTCTCCAGCGATCTCTTGGGAGAAAGCCGTGGCCTCGGCTCCGCTTGCAGAGACGAAACCGCGGCCCTCTCCCAACCGCCCTCCACCACGGGGAATGACAGCCTAGCCAGCTGTCATCCCCTCGCTGGGGAGATCAGAGATTGAGATAGCCGTGGCCTTGCCTCTGCTTGTGGCAGCGAGACCGCGGCCCTCTCTGGACTGATCTCCACAGTGGGGAGGTGACAGCCAAGCTGGCTGTCACCTCCCTGCAGCAGAGATCAGTTTTGAAAGAGCCCCGGTCCCGCCTCCGTGAGCGGAGGCATGAACGGGGCTCTCACAGTCCTCGCTGCTGGCGATGACAGCTGGGCTGTCATCACCAGCAAGGAGGAACGAAACGAACCTAACTGAACTAATTTGTTCTGGTTCTGTTCTGTTCGTTTCTAAATTACTCTGGGCATCATTATTCGTTCCGTTAGGTAACGGAACGAATAACGGATAACGGAATGAAAAAAAATCATTTCATGCCCATCTCTACTTATAACCTTGTAGCTTTAAAGTAATCTTGTCCATTAATGCTGTAAAATGTCCCTTAATTCCTTGTTCTCAAACACCTGAAAATGTCTTCATTGTTGTGGACAGTATATTATCCCTCATTACTCTAAACCGCCTTGGGTCCTTTTCCAAGCAGAAAGGTGGGGTAACAATATGCTAAAATAAATAAATAAATAAATAAATAATGGAGATGCCCAGTGTCCTGCCTCCAACCACAGTGAGTAGGCAAAATGGTCACTAGGAGATCTCTGTGTGGGGAGACGGGGAGAATGGCTTTGATCAGCTTCTTGGCAAAGGGGCCAAAAGAAGGGATGGATAACATAAGAACATAAGAACATAAGAGTAGCCCTGCTGGATCAGGCCAAAGGCCCATCTAGTCCAGCTTCCTGGATCTCACAGTGGCCCCACCAGATGTGTCTGGGAGCGCACGAGACTAGATCTCTGTCTCCTGATACCACTCCCCTGCATCTGGCCCTTGAAGGACCCCGGTTTTAAGCCTAGAGATCCATCATGGTTTGTAACCTGTGATGGACTTCTCCTGTAACCTGTGACTAGAGATGGGCACGAAACGAACAATTTTTCATTTCCATTTCCATTTTTTCATTTCGTTACGTAACGAAACGACAAATGAATTTTGTCTCTAAAATGAAACGAAATGAACAGAAACACCGGAAATTTTGTTGTGCATTTCGTTTCCGTTACTGCAATATGAGTGAATTGCTTAAAATCCCTTAAAAATCACAGAAAATTGAAATCAATGGTAACGAAATGGTAACAAAACGAACGAAAATGAAAACGAATTTTTTGCAATAATTCACAAAAAACAGAAACGAACCGAAACGGACCCTCCAAATGACAAACGACAAACGAAATGCCATTTTTTTGATTCGTGCCCATCTCTACCTGTGATGGACAATAAATCAAGACTCTCACTTGCTCACCTGCTCCTCTTTGGAGGCTCTCCTTCCTTTCTCTGGCCAGGTGGAATTTGGCCCCACATGAGAGAAGCTGGCAAGGAAGGCGGCAGAGTTCATCCCAGGCTAACTCTTTAGACAAGCTCGCCGGGCTTCTGTCACTCTCCGGTTAATTTCAGCCACTGCCCGGAGAGGTGTAGCAATTACGCCCAGCCTGGAGACACTCTGGATGGTGTTGGCTCGACTCCATGCGGGCACCGCTCCAGACTAAAACTGTCAAAATGATGACAGCCCTGGAAACGAATGAGGAAGAAGCACAGTCGGAGGGAGGGAGGGATCCTTTCTCGGCACAGCAAAGGAAGGCAATGAGATAAAACCCATGAGTGTTGTTGACAGTCTGGTCTTCCTGCAGGCACCCCCGTGGCCAAATCAGGCCTTGCTCGCGTACCTACCTGAAGGAGCACCTGCTCTCCCATCATCCCAGTTAAAGCCCCAGATCTTAAGCCTGCGGCGGGTCCTTGGGCCTTGGATGTTTTGTCTCCTGAAGTTAGTCAGGAAGCCACAAGACTCAGGGACAACCTGTTGAAAGTGTCAAGACATCTCAAATGAGTGCCTAGAGAAAAAGTTTTAAAGTCCAGATAATTAAGGTCCAGCTGTGTTGATGCACATAGAGATGGGCAAGAAACAGAAAAATAGTGTTTTGTGGTTACATGCTTGCACTGCAGGTAAAACCGTGCTCACGCCCTGGGGTTCAATCCCAGGTAGCAGGCTCATGGTTGACTCAACCTTCCATCCTTCTTGGACCCACAACCAGGAGACTTGGCCATGGGTCGTGTGCTCAGAAAACTATGAAACGATCTAAAAATGTCCAAATCAGAATAGCTGAATACAGAATACCCTGTATGAGCCTCAAGGGTTGCACATCATTCTTCCAAGAGCTGAAAGCCACACTCACAAGGGATGAAAATGGTGGCGGTGGTGGTGGGTTTCCTGTTCCTTATCTTCAGGATCTTGTACTCAGAGATCCACGGCCCTAGATTATGGAAGCTGGTGATTTATTTCCAGAATTTATAAATTAAACCATGGTGGGGATATTGTAGCTGTGTAAGGGAACAAAGACAAAGGGGAAATTACATTAGACGTGATGCTTATCTATTTATAGAAACTGTGTTCTCTAGTCAGGAAATGCTTCTCTGAGGAAAGAAACTGAAGTACAAACCGACATTTCATTTCAGTCCACTAGGCCTTTCACATAATGGAGGCCAACTGACTGCCTCTGGTGGACTTGGGGTGCGTTCTGCATTTTGCACAATATGCGTTATTTTGCACAAAACTAGTGCCATTCCCCTCAGCACACATGCTCACAGAGCGAGAAAGAGAGGAAGCAAGCATGAAGTGCATGATGAAAAAGACACAAACACCCCATCCGGTGCTACAACATCAGTTCCTTGTTCCATCTCCCAATCATGCCCATACCAGAGAAAGAGACACAAATTCATCTCACAATGCACAACCTCTCCAAACACAGGGCTTGGGAGTCCAAAACTCCTACATTTCCCATGTACCAAGAGGAGAAAACTGTTCACACTGCATCGTTTCCCATGCGAGGAAGAACCAGGTCAGGCAGTGTCCCCAAGTGGCCTGCAAGCTTGTCCCTCCTTCTGAGAGATGCCTGTTCTGTTTCTACAGCAAAAGAGGCACAGCATCAGCAACCGGGATCCAGGACCAAATAAATCAAAGGTGTGTTTCTAAACAATTCTCTTTGCAAATTTGTGGAGCATTAGAATGCTCCAGAGTGGTGGTGGGAACATCCCAATTTCCCATTGTCTGAAGAATGAGGGGAACTCTCCGCATCAGCACCGATGCCTCGTTATTCTGCCACCACAGCAATACATAATATTTCCCTGCCCCGAGGATTTTGGAGCTCTTTGAAGTTTCTAGGCAGCTTAGCCGCTGTTTGTATTTTTCATCCTACGCAGAGAATAAAGGAAGGTTCAGAAGGGCGGATGGTTTGGGCGTTTCATCTTGTTAAATCTGCCAGAGGGCCTTCCTAGAACCATCAGACAGCAGAGCTGGAGGAAGGGCAGCCTTCTTTCAGAGCAGAAGAGAAACCAGGAAAGTTCCTTCTTGGGACACTAATGTCCAGAATCTGCAGCCAACAAAGACAGAGACCATGAAGGCTGAGGGACTCTGAGATCTACACTTGAAAAGCCAAGCAAAGCCTGCCACTTATTAATTGCCCTGTCAAGTTCAAAGCTCTCTCCGGGAGAGTTCACAGCTTAATTCTATTGCCCGTCCCACCCCAGAGTGAGATGGGTACTCGTTTTGCAACCTTGGAATGGATGAGTCCAACCTGAGCCATCTGCCTGAGCTCAGGATCGAACTCAAGTCCTGAACAGAGTCTTCTTGACTGCAAGGCGGCAGTTGTAGCTGCTCTGCCACAAGGCATCTTCAAAAAAGTGACTTTTTCGCATTTCCAAGTTTTGAAAACTTTTGTCAAGATGTTTATGGGGGAGGGGGCGAGCGACAACCATTTATCTACAATGGAAAATACTGCCTCACTTACTAGTAGGAAGTCATCCTTCGAACTGCGTCTTCCACTTTCTTTCATTCTTTTGCAAGCTGCTCTTAGACTCAACAACATATTTTAGGTCATTAAAAAGTGGGGATTTATTATTCAGTGAACAGCCTTCTGCTTTTAGTATATGGCTGGCAACTCTATTTACAAGCAATGCCTTTCCTTTCTCAATAACCATGGTGCAACCACATTAGATAGATAGATAGATAGATAGATAGATAGATAGATAGATAGAT
>JAHTLZ010000332.1:461099-474083 GCA_023846285.1 Phrynocephalus versicolor
ATAGATAGATAGATAGATAGATAGATAGATAGATAGATATTAAAATGAGTGCGTACAAAGGTACTTTTCTGGTACTTTTCATATTTTCTGGTTACATTAAAGAGTCACCTTTAAAGTGTGTACTAAGATATACCTAGAAGTGCTTTGACAGCATTTTCCCCTCCAAGTTATATGCCAATCTATGTCCTGACTGATTAGGAAAATGGGAAGGTTTTCCTCCGTTTTCTGGATTTTTCCATTTTAAGGTCCATTTGCAGAAATGGCCGCTAGAGGCCAGTCAAGAGCTGGTCCCTGCCCCCAACCCCGGCCCTCTTACGGATTGGGACCGAGTAAGGAGGTTAAGAACACAGACTATACCAAATTTATTTATTTATTTATTTATTTATTTATTAGATTTCTATACTGCACCATCTTGCCTGAAGGCTACTCTGGGCAGTTTACAACAAGAAGATATAAATTATACAATATAACACCAGTGTTTTCCATGCTAGTTTCCACCCCTCATAATGGATTTTTCTTTTCTTTTTGCGTGCTCTTTGTAGCTTTAATGTTACCTTTGAATGTTCTAAGTTGCCTCTTCTAATTCCCTGTTCTTAACTTGAATATGTTGTGTATGTTCTGGGCCAGTGATGGCAAACCTATGGCACGGGTGCCAAAGGTGGCACTCTGAGCCCTTTCTGTGGGCACCCAGCATTGCCTCTTCACAGCCACTTGTATTCAGGTTAAATTGCTGTATTGGATTTGGCACATTGCGAGAAATTAGTGGGTTTTGAATCACAGTTTGGGCACTCGATCTCTAAAAGGTTCGCCATTGCTGTTCTAGGCCAATGTTGGCGAACCTATGGCATGCATGCCAAAGGTGGCACTCGGAGCCCTTTCTGTGGGCACCCGACATTGCCCCTTCACAGTCACCTGTATTCGGGTTAAATTGTTGTATTGGCACTTGGCAAAAAAATAGTGGGTTTTTAATCACAAGTTGGGCATTCGGTCCCTAAAAGGTTCGGCATCACTGTTCTGGGCTGTATATTGTCCCTCATTATGATAAGCCACCTTGGGTCCTTTTCCAAGGAGAAAGGTGGGGTAAAATATTTATATATATGAATATACATATGAATATATGTATTATATAAACATAAAATACACAAAATTATACAAAAAGCAACTCAAACAAATAACTAGCATCAATCATAAACATAATCATCGTTAAGGGAAAATAAAAGATATGGGAAATAACCAAAAGGCATATAGCCAGAGAGGACAAACCAGTGGCTGAGAAGAAAGCATTTTCAGAGATCCTTATTTGAATCCAAGACTCCAGGGGAGCTGCCCTATAGAGGCAGCTTTTTAATTGATGTTTAAAAATTTGGCGTAAGGGAGCCGTGCGAATTTCTGGGGGCAGTTTGTTGCACAGGTGAGGGGCATCAACCGAGAAGGCCCGATTCCTCATTGATACTTTTCGGGCTTCCCTCGGGGTCGGTACCCTCAAATGCCCAGCCTGAATGGAACGAGTGGTCCAGGTTTTTGTAGACAGTTCTGTTCTGTTCTGTCTGGGCTGTCACAGATAAAAGTTTGTCTGGGAAACAGGGCACAGGCAAAAAAAGATCAAGGAGGCCCCTTTGCGTTCTTTATTGCAAAACAGAACAGCCACCGAAAGAGTTTGCAGCCAAGGTGGTGGTGGTGCTGATGATGATATACTTCTGGTCCTTTCATCCTTTGTGTTCCCCAAACCACCTCCAAATCCCTGCATTTGAAACTTGTCAGCACAACAAACTTTTTTTTGTTTTGTTTCTCTTTTTGTAAGACCTGGCATGCTGAGCTTGGCAAGAACGGCTGTCCGACTTCCCCAGACAAAGATATTCAATTAGGAGGCTGTGTCGAGGCTGCCTGTGCCCTCGGAGCCACAGAGGAGATCAACACTGGGCAGGGAAAAAGGAAGCTCAAATGTGGGGACGTTGGAAGCTGGATCCAAATGGGAGCTCCACAAATGAAATTGAAAAAAGGGGGACGGGATGTGATCAAAGGAAATTAAAATGCAAGGTGCAGATGCAATAGGCAATACCTTTATTATAATCATCATTAGAGATGGGCACGAATCAAAAAATTGTGTTTCGTTTGTCGTTTTTCGTTTAGGGGCTCCGTTTCAGTTCGTTTTTGTTTTTTGTGAAATTTTTGCAAAAAAAATCGTTTTCATTTTCGTTTGTTTCGTTACCGTTTCGTTACCATTTATTTCAATTTTTTGTGATTTTTTTTTTTAGCATTTAAAGCAATTCAATGTATTGCCGTAACAAAAACGAAACGGACGACAAAATTTCTGGTGTTTCTGTTCGTTTCGTTTCATTTTAGAGACAGAATTCGTTTTTTGATTTCATTATGTAACGAAATGAAAAAACGAAAATGAAAACAAAAAATTGTTCGTTTCATGCCCATCTCTAATCATCATACACGCAAATGAAGTGGTGCTTTGATTCACAAAAGCTTTCATCATGTAGGATGATTTTTAAGTACCACCCGATGAAGTGACGTTTCGTGCTTTGTGGTAAAAAACAGAGAAGATTGTGAAGAGCTCCAGAAGGATCTCTCCAAACTGAGGGAATGGGATACGAAATGGCAAATGTGTTTTAATGTAGCCAAATGTAAAGTAATGCATATTGGGGCAAAAAATAAAAACTTTATCTATCAACTCATGGGCTCTGAGTTATCCGTGACAGATCAGGAAAGAGATCTTGGTGTGTTGGTGGAGAGCTCCACGAAGGTGTCTCCCCAATGTGCGGCAGCGGTGAAGAAGGCCAATTCCATGCTAGGGATTATCAAAAAGGGGATTGAAAATAAAACAGCCAACATTATAATGCCATTGTACAAAAAGTCTGATTCCAGGACCCTGCTCCACTGGTCCTTTTTCCTTTCTTATTATCTAGTCAAGGGCTGCCTTAGAATCTACAGTGATGTCACAGATGCACAGCACCAGTCGGTAAAAGCTTCTAGAATGCTGAGCCGTTGGACAAAGATCAGCAAGGCCACCACCGGGAAGAGGGGGGGAAGTCCAGAAGGCTGAGGGCTGCTGCTGTTTTGACCCCAGGGCTAGGATGACTGCCGCTGGCCGTCAGTAGAAAAGCAGGGGAAGGCACCCATCATCCCCTCTGGACCATGAGACAAACGTGGGACATCCTGCAGCCCTGATGACAAGAAAGAGAAAGAAGAAGAAAGAACTTGTGCAGTGAAGTCTTTACCAAAAGGAACTCTCTTACTGTTTTTCAAGAGGGGTGGATTGGGCCCCAACGAAAAGGAACAAGCCAGAGGGCTAGAAGACCCTTCCCCGTTGGCTCAGATACCAAGTTGGGTCTGGATCGGTGCCTCGAGGTCCCTGGAAGGTGTTGTAGCAGAAAAAGAGGGATGGATGATGATCCCGAGCCTGCTTTATTCTTAGGAAGCCTCAAAATGAGTGAGCAGCAGGTCCTGAGTCCCGGAGGGTCGCAGAAAGGCACCCTGGAAAACAACGATGACAGCAGCGTCCATCAAGAAAGTGGGGACAACGGCCCATTCCTGGAGCAGGATGCTTCAAAGAAACCTCTCCTGGGCAAGGAGGCGCCCGAGCAAACCCTGCTGATGGAAAGCGCAACTAGCATTTTCCAAAGCAAAGAACTGAGGGACCAAAGCCAGCCCTCCGACGTCTCTGGGGGCACCAAAGGCAGCATCGCCTCCCTCCGGAAGACGACTCGCCGGAGTCTCCCGAGGCTGCCTGTCGAGGACCCTCGCTGGGCCGGCCAGCAGCCTGCCGGCCAACCCCTCCCACCACTCAGCCAGAAGTCTTCCCGAACCCTGTCCATCAACGAGACGGAGGCGAGAGATGTCACCTGGGTGAGCAAACGGACCGGGAAGATAATGAAGTGCCGAAGTCAGCAAACCAGCCTCATTTGGGAGCGGAAAGTTCTCTCGGACATGCTCCAGACTTCCGGCGAGGAATCTGAGAGAAGCAAAGGTGAGGAGAGCGACGTGGCCAACACCGAAGAGGGCGTTACTTCTTCTGGGGAAGCAACCGCTCCAGAGGAGATGGCCGGGCCAGAGGTGCCACGTGGGAAACCCCAGCGGGATGAGAAGACCTCCAAACGTGGGAGCTACCCACAGGAATCTCGCCGGATCAGCCAGCTCTCTGGGAGTGAGCCCATCCTTCTGATCCAGAAGGGCCTTGGTGCAGAAGAGGACCTTCCTTGGATCAGCCAAAGAACAGGCAAAGAAATGAAGAACAAAGCTCAGCAGACAAGCGTCATCTGGGAACTCAAGACGCTCTCAGAGATCCTGCGTTCATCAAGCCAGGAGTCGTTCTGTAATATGGAGACAGACAATACTGAGGCTGAAGATTCTGGAGATACAGAGGTGGAACAGAGGGCTGGGCAGGAATCGCGGCACAGCATCCAGCAGCCCATCACAGGCCAAACATCCCGTGGTAGCACCAAGCAGCTGGACACCACACCATCCTGGTCAGGGATCCAGCCAGGAGAGGAACAGAGGACAGAATCCCAGCAAAAAAGACCAACACACAAAGCTAACCAAGCACAGCAGACGGACAGCTCTGAGAGTCTCAAGAGAGAACTGCTGGACTATAGTCAACAAACAGAGGATTTGGGGAGAGGAGGCACCATTGACCAGCAGGGTCCTTCTAGTGCCTGCCAGGAAACAGATGGCAAAAGATCCCGGATTGGCAGTCAAGAGCTCAAGAGGCAGGAATCGCAGGGGATCGATCTTGTTCCTCCAGAGCACAGCCAGGTGTCGCTGGGGCCTGGATTGAAGATGGGTGCCGGAACAGAGTCCGAGGTAACAGATGGCCCTCAAAAGGAGCAACCGGAGTTCACCCCGGAGCCGCCGTTGACTCAGAAGGTGCAGGAGAGACCAGACAGCGCTCCTGTTCCAGAAGACACCTGGGTGAGCAGGAGAACGGGCAAAGTGGTGAGGAACCAGATTCAACAGACGGACAAAAGCTGGCTGCAGTACTGCGCTGCCAAAATGCGGAAGGTCAAGAAGAGCAGAAGCCAACAGACGGAGCAGAGTTTCCTGCAGCGCTACTCGGCCATGAAGGCCGGCAGCAGAGAGGCCCTGGCAGAGAGCGATGGGTCTGCCCCAGATGGGCTCTGCTCAGCGAGCGAGGATGGCAGCACTGACGCATTCCCACTCAGTGATGTGGAGTTGTCACCAGTGGCGAGTGGCTGCGATGCGGCCGTCACAGGGATGGCTGAAGAGGGCGAGCCACCTGCTTGCCGAGGAGAAGAAAGAGGCGAGCGACAAGAGCCCGAGGATGATGCCATGGGCGGCAGGCCAACCGGCAGCAACGTTCCAAGCCCTGGAGAGTCTGAGAGCAAATCCACCGTGGGGAGCACCTCCTTGTATGTGGAAGGGGAAGACGTAGCTCAGCAGACGTACAGCGTCATCTCCCTGGAAGACGGCATCTGGATGAACCGAAAAACTGGCAAGATATTGGTGAGTCACACTCAGCAGACCAGCCAGGTTGTGCTCCGAAACACTCCGAGTGCAACGGCAAAGGTTGGTTATGAAGCAGCAGCAGCAGCAGCAGCAGCAGAGGCCTTTGAGGAGAGGATGATGGATGGAGCCAGTGCAGATGAGGAGCCACCCGAACTGGAAGAAACACAGCCAGAAACAGATTCTCCCGCCCAGCCTCCAGGAGGAGCATCCCAGGTTGCAGACGATGCTGAGAATATTCTGAGCATTCGCCTGAGTGAAGCGATGTTGCTCAGCGTAAGTTATCCAGATGTGGAGGATGAAAGTGAGGTATTGTACACTCCCATCGAGGAAGGGAGCTGGGTGAATGTGAAAACAGGCAAGCTGCTGGCATCTCAGAAGCAGCAGACAGAGAGGTCTTCGGACCCCTTTCCGGAAGCAGCCAAGGCCTCGTCTTGGGAAGCCTCCGGTCATTCCTCTGAAGAAGACCTGAGCAGGGATCCCACGCAAGAGTCCGGAGGGGAAGGCATGGATGACGACCCCGTCAGGAATATCCAGGAGCCCCTTTAGATCTACGGAGGGCACACGATGAACAGAACAGTGGGCACCTTGAAGGAAAAGAGGAGGGCACAGATGTCCACGTGTGAGGGTTGAAGGCCACCATCAGTGATGAGAAGGTCAACACACTGGCACAGCTGCACAATAAAAATGAAGAGACCTGTACATTGGTTTGTCCGGCTGACTCAATCACGCCGCTGTGGCCCCCAAAAGAAAAAAGGGTCATGGGTGGGAAAGGGGGCCCTTAGACTCTCGTGTCCACAAAAATCTGGGGATGCGTTACACCCAATAACGGGGACTCCTTATGAATGCTGGATAATGCATGAGATGAACTGAGAGATGGAAACCACGCTTTGTCAACCCAAAACTCTGGCAAGTGTGGAGAGAGAGATCTCCTAAAACAGTGATGGCGAACCTTTTAGAGACCGAGTGCCCAAACTGCAATTCAAAACCCACTAATTTGTTTGCAAAATGCCAATACAGTAATTTGACCCGTATACAGATGGCTATGAAGGGGCGATGTCGGGTGCCCACAGAAAGGGCTCCAAGTGCCACCTTTGGCACCCGTGCCATAGGTTCGCCATCACTGTCCTAAAACCTCTCCCTTCACCCACATTTTTAATCATGTCCCTCCTTTACACCCGTTCAGACCCTTTTCAGAAAAGTTAGAGACTTGGACTACAACTCCCAGTCAGGTTTCCTGATATGGTAGGAGGGCGTTTTGTGAGCTGTATTGTGTACAATTCTGGTCACCACCACATCTCAAAAATGACATAGTGGAACTGGAAAAGGTGCAAAAGAGAGCAACTAAAATGATTACTGGGCTGAGGCACCTCCCTTATGAGGAAAGGCTAAAACATTTGGGGCTCTTTATCTGGAAAAGAGGCACCTGAGGGGGGATATGATTGAGACGTACAAAATAATGCAGGGCATGAGTAAAGTGGATAGAGGGACACTCTTCTCCCTCTCCCAAAATACCAGAACTAGGGGACATCCGCTCAAAGTGAGAGCTGGGAGAGTAAGAACAGACAAAAGAAAATATTTTTTTCACCCAGCGTGTTGTTAATCTGTGGAACTCCCTGCCACAGGATGTGGTGATGGCATCTGACCTGGATGCCTTCAAAGGGGATTGGACAGATTCCTGGAGGAAAAGTCCATCACGGGTCACAAACCGTGATGGAGATGTGACATCTCCAGGCTTAAAACTGGGGTACTTCAAGGGCCAGATGCACGGGAGTGGTGTCAGGAGACAGATATCTAGTCTCGTGCACTCCCTGATGCATCTGGTGGGGTCACTGTGAGATACAGGAAGCAGGACTAGATGGGCCTTTGGCCTGATCCAGCATGGCTCTTCTTATGTTCTTATGTAGGCAACTTCCATCAGTCCTGTGGAACTCTCTGCCACAGGAGGTGGTGATGGCATATGGCCTGGGTGCCTTCAAAAGGGGACTGGACAGATTCCTGGAGGAAAAGTCCATCACAGGTTACAAACCATGATGGAGATGTGTAATCTCCAGGCTTAAAACCAGGGTACTTCCAAGGGCCAGATGCAGGGGAGTGGTATCAGGAGACAGAGATCTAGTCTCATGCGCTCCCAAATGCATCTGGTGGGGCCACTGTGAGATACAGGAAGCTAGACTACATGGACCTTTGGCCTGATCCAGCATGGCTCTTCTTATGTTCTTATGTTCACATGTTAGTTGATCTTTGTTCACTATATTCCATGTTTCTCTATACTATTCTTCCATGTTAACTTGATTATTATTCTTCCAACTCCTAGCAAGTATCAGTCTTGCCATTGTTACCACAATTGTAATTAATCACTTTTCTACCCCTTTTAGTTGATTCTTCCTAACTATGTTGAACAAAGGTATGATCCTTGGAAGCTTTTGTACATCAATACCCATAATCTCTGTAATCTCTTTAGAAATCATTGACTGTTTCGTTCATGTTAAATTCATGCTAAATACAAGCTAACATGGACTAAACAGAAATTCCTGCCAACCTAATCTGGCAGGTATGTCACTGCTTTGAGAACTTGAATTGGATTTTTTTTAAAAAAAAAAAAAAGGAGAAAGGTGGGATAAAAATATTTTATTAAAAGACAAATTAAAGTAGCATCTTTCCGCGTGCAAATCAACCCCTGCTGCCATCCAGGAATGAGACGGGCCAAGCACCAAACCCTTTCTGCATTCCTGGATCCTCCGAGAATTAAGACCTCTACTGCCTTTTCCTTAGAGTCTAATCACCTTAAAATTCACTTACCGCATTTCCAATAACTTTTTCCACGGAGCCCCCTTGGCTGTGCCCCTTTTCGGCCACTGTGTCGGTTTTTCTTGCAACATAAGAACATAAGAGCCATGCTGGATCAGGCCAAAGGCCCATCTAGTCCAGCTTCCTATATCTCACAGTGGCCTCATCAGTTGTGTTTGGGAGCACATGGATGCTCCTTTCAGCCACTACAGAGGACCCCAGGAGCAGCACCAGGTAGGAGACACCGCGGGCAAACGAACCGAACTGAAATGAAATGGAAATTTCCGTTTCGTTTCATTTCGTTTCTCTTACAGGGGACAGCTCATTATTTGTTTCATTATGTAACAAAATGAATAACGAATAATGAAACAAACCAAAAGTTCATTTTGTGCCCATCTCTACATAAGAACATAAGAACAGCCCTGCTGGATCAGGCCAGCGGCCCATCTAATTTAGCTTCCTGTATTTCAGTGGCCCCACCAGATGCATCAGAGAGCACATGAGACTAGATATCTGTCTCCTGACACCACTCCCCTGCATCTGGCCCTTGAAGTACCCCGGTTTTAAGCCTGGAGATTACACATCTCCATCATGGTTTGTCACCTGGGATGGACTTTTCCTCCAGGAATCTGTCCAATCCCCTTTTGAAGGCATCTAGGCCAGATGCCATCACCACATCCTGTGGCAGGGAGTTCCACAGACTAACAACACGCTGGGTGAAAAAAATATTTTCTTTTGCCTGTTCTTACTCTCCCAGCCCTCAATTTGAGTGCATGTTCTCTAGTCCTGGTATTTTGTCAGAGGGAGAAGAGCTTCCCTCTATCCACTTTACTCATGCCCTGCATTATTTTGTACGTCTCAATCATATCCCCCCTCAGGCACCTTTTTTCCAGACTAAAGAGCCCCAAATGTTTTAGCCTTTCCTCATAAGGGAGGTGCCCCAGCCCAGTAATCATTTTAGTCGCTCTCTTCTGCACCTTTTCCAGTTCCACTATGTCTTTCTTGAGATGTGGTGACCAGAATTGTACACAATACTCCAGGTGTGGCCTTACTATCGTTTTGTATAATGGCATTATAATGTTGGCTGTTTTATTTTCAATCCCCTTTTTGATAATCCCTAGCATGGAGTTGGCCTTCTTCCACCACGGCCACCAGGGGTGGTGTTTTTTAAAACTGATTTCTAGACTGTTTTTCAAAGCGATTTGGCTCAAACTGCAGACACTATGCACCGTTTTTTTCGGGGTTTCCCCCTCTGTATGCCTTATCCTGCAGTCGGAAAAGCCAAAAAAGAAATCCTCCTGCAGTGTAATTATTTCCGCCGACTTCTCTGGTCCTTCTACTTCCGGTGCAATCAGATGGACCATAGCTCTGCCGCATTGCTGCTTTTCTACACACACCCTGCACCTTTAATCATCCTCTAAACCAGACTCAGCAACATGTTACAAGACCCTCGCTTCCATTCCTGTCACCTGTCAACACCCCAGGCTCCTCCTCCACCACTCCTGGCATGGCAGTAGTGTATCACTGTGCTCTCTGCCTTGCAACGCCGTGACAGACGCCATATGACATTTGACAACCCAGCGCTTCATGGCTGCTTTTGGGAAAGGTTGTTTGCTAAGGGGGGGGCACGCACCACCCTTCGGGCCTCGGAATAAACAAAGCTGCTTCTTTGAGTAGGCAAATGGGCCATGCCCGCTGGGTGCTGTGCAGCAGGTTTAAATACGTTTCCTAGCTTCCCTTGAGTAGACTTGCCACTTAGTGCAAAGCTCACAATAACAGTCTGACAACACTGCCTCCCATGCTAGAAGGTGATGGGAATCTTCTTTTGAAATGAACTTCACAGGACATGCTGAAGGAGATCTGTCAAGTGTCACATTTTTTTGTGGGACATTCACGGACCAATTATTCTTTCCACCTTCTTCCAGAAAAATTATTTTTCTCTGAAATGTCCTGCATTTCTGGCGGCGGGCAGCTGAACTCCAGATGCCGCAGGGCGGTACGGCCGGCTGCCCGGTGGCCCGCCAGAGAGCACTTCTCCCTGCACAACCCCTAACCCACATGCCACCAGCTGTCCAGATTGGTATATATATATATCGGCGTTTACTCAAATCCATGTTTGTTGCATCGATGACACTATCCAACCATCTCATTCTCTGCCGTCCTCTTTTCCTTTTTTCCTTCCATCTTTCCCAGCATCAGGGACTTTTCCAAGGAGTCCTCTCTCCTCATGAGGTGGCCAAAGGACTGGAGCCTCAGCTTCAAAATCTGTCCTTCCAGTGAACATTCAGGGTTGATTTCTTTCAGGATGGATAGGTTTGATCTCCTTGCAGTCCAGGGGACTCTCAAGACTCTCCTCCAGCACCACAGCTCAAAAGCATCGATTCTGCGGTAATCAGCCTTCTTTATAGTCCAGCTCTCACTTCCATACATCACTACTGGAAAAAACATAGCTTTGACTATCCTGACCTAGCTGACAAAGTGATGTCTCTGCTCTTTAGGATGCTACCTAGGTGTGCCATTGCTTTCCTCCCAAGAAGCAGGCGTCTTTTTATTTCATTGCTGCAGTCGCCATCTGCAGTGATCAAGAAGCCCAAGAAAATAAACTCTGTGATTGTCTCCATTTCTTCCTCTTCTATTTGCTAAGATCTTTATATCACCTAGAAAGCTGAGACACCTAGGTCACAGTGAGGATTTTGAAGCCACTGCAATGGATTCTGGGAACCCTGTATGCAAATGAGGCTCCAACCCCTAGCCGAAGGTCCCGGCTGCCAGCACCCCGCCTCCCTGGAGCTCTCACTCCTGGCCAGTTGTGGGGAACACTTATGCGCAGAAGCAAAGGGAGGTGCCTGCTCTGGGTACGATCATAGGGCTCCCAGGGATGGTCGGTCCATTTGAGCAAGTAAAGGACTGCTCGCGCCAGGTGGGCTGCTCCTGCCTGCCTCCTCACTAGCGATGGGCATGAATGGCTCGTTTGGTTGGTTCGTTCATCAGCTGAAAAGGTGTTTGGGGCTTCAAAGCCCCGCCTCCTCTAGAGGGCGCCCATTAACCGGCATGAACTGCTGAACTGGGTGGTTCGTGCCCAAAAGCAAAGGTCTCCTCAACTCCCAGCCTTACCCTGTTTCAGACCCAGAGCCTTTTCAAGTCTTCATTCTTTGTATTCTCGAAGGCTTTCACTGCCGGGATCCGATAGTTGTTGTGAGTTTTTCGGGCTGTTTGTCTGTGTTCTGGTAGTTTTAGTTCCTGACATTTTGCCAGACTCTGTGGCTGGCATCTTCAGAGGGCAAGGACCCTCGGAAACTTGGAGTACTCTCTGTGCTCTGGGTTATAAAGTGAGTGAGACTTGTCCTATGCAGGAAAATAGGTATTAGTTATTGTATTGTGATGAAGGGATTAAGAAGTTTCAATGCAATCAGATGTAGCAACAATCCTAGATGGGTGTCGTTAGCTGTTGTATTGTGTGAACTGATCACAAACAGTATTTAGACCCACCATAAAAATACAACAGATGCTATTGTCAGCAAAGGACAAAAGGAACCCACTTGCCACTGCAGGAGTATACCAGATACCTTGTAGTTGTGGCCAGGTGTATATTGCGACCACAAATCGCACCATCCAGACCAGAATCAAAGAACATGAAAGACACTGCAGACTAAAACAAACAGAAAAAGCAGCAGTTGCTGAACACACCCTGAAACACACTGGACATAAAATCCTCTTCCAGGACAGAGAGGTACTGGACAACACTACCAATCACTAATGTCAGACTACACAGAGAAGCCATTGAAATCCACAGACATAAACACAGTTTCAACAAAAAAGAACAAAGTCTAAAAATTAACAAAGCCTGGCTTCCAGTACTAAAAGCTGTAGAGTTCAAAAGGTCAAAGCTCAATGATTCCCCACACAGCCTCAAAGGTGATCAGTTCACACAATAGAACACTTTTTAAAGTTTCCTCAACTTAGGAAACCCAAGTCTTGCTCACTTTATAACCCAGAGCACAGAGAGAACTCCTAGTTCCCTGAGCTCCTGGCCCTCTGAAGATGCCAGCCACAGAGTCTGGCAAAACGTCAGGAAGAAAAACTTCCAGAACACGGCCAAACAGCCTGAAAGACTCACAACAATCTTCTTTCTTTCTTTATTAAAACACATCTCTGCTAAATGTTCCTGCAAAGAGATGGATTGGGCAGTGGGAAAATCTCTTTACACCTCCACGGCACACATTACATCGAAGATCATGAAAAGAATCTGTCAGACCAGTAACTTGAGAGTCCCTACACCAAAAGAAGTCCATAAATCATAATCAACAAGGAATTGAGCCTTTTTGGTAGTAGGGCCTCCGTTGTGGAACCAACTCCCATCTGAGAGTCGACTGGCTCCCACGCTATCTGCCTTTAAAAAACATCTGAAGACATGGCTTCATAGATCTGCTTTCTCTGATCACTAATTATTATTTCCATTACCTGCTTTTCATTCTTATGCTGTCTTTGCCGATCTTTGTTTTTTGAATGTCTGTTTAGTTAGACATGTGTATTCTTTTTTCATTTGTTATGTTGCTTTAGATTGTATATTGTTTCATTTTTATGATGTATTTTTTAAACCACCCAGATTGGCCGTGGTGTCGGATGGCACGGTATAGAAATCCTATTATTATTATTATTATTATTATTATTATTATTATTATTATTATTATTATTATTATTATTATTATTATTATTATTATTATT
>JAHTLZ010000332.1:487824-500340 GCA_023846285.1 Phrynocephalus versicolor
TTTTTTCTTTATTTTAGGGCACCAACCCGGCCACCCCTGGGGCCGGGTCGGCGCTCCTTTTTAATTTTTTTTATTTATTTTTATTTAATTTTTTTTTTGCATTTTTTTTTTTTATTGCTGACCATGTAGCAATGGCCAATTGACTATGTTTTTTCTCTTCTGGTCGCCCCTCCCTGCATCAGGAAGACCGGACCACCAGGAAGGACCACCACCAGGTAGGAGACATCTCCGGTGCCACCATTAATGAAACGAACTGAACCAAACGAATTTTTTTTGTTCGTTTCATTTCGTTCTAAATATACTCTGAGGTTCGTTATTCATTTCATTGTGTAATGAAATGAATAACAAATAATGAAATGAATTAAAAGTTCATTTCATGCCCATCTCTAGTAGTGGCTGCCCCATTCTGGGACTCCTGTCCTGCAGAGAAACAATCTGCCGAGTTTTCAGAAGCAAGTTGCAACTTGGCTTTTTACCCCAGACCTTTACAAGCCTCATTCCTTTGTAATTAATTAATTAATGCATGCATGCATGCATGCATGCATGCATGCATGCATGCATACATACATACATACATACATACATACATACATATTGCATCTATTTCCTCTACTTCACCAAAGGCTTTTCAAATACAGGAGAAGAAAAAAACTGAGTTTTTGTTTGTTTTCTTTTCACACAAATTCATAGAATTTGGAGAAGACTTTCAACTGCTGTCCAGAGCAGATGGCCCCCTTTTCTTTTTAAAGGTTCTTCCTTCATCAGCTGTGGATGTTGTCCTTCTCCTTGGGGAGCGGAGGGATCCATTGCCTTCCTTTGAATGTTGCCCATACACCTTAAGAACACCAAGTTCAATACTGACTCCGACGGCAGCGTCTCCCTGGCAAAGCGCCGCCTGTCCTCTTGACCTTGGCAGAAGAAATCCCTGAGCCGCGATGGAGAAAAGGAAAGTGAGCCAACATGAACTTGGAGGTCTATTTAGAGAAAGGCTGCTGCGACTGACTGGCGAAGGCAAACAAGGGCACAACTTGACCTCTGCGTGGGAGCCATATCCGGAGAGCGGCACAGCTAAAAATGAGACGCAGAGTGGAGGGCATGTGAAAGCCCCCCAATAAGGGGGACATAGCCAGCAGTTAATGTGGGCTAAATCTCAGGAGGAATAACCCCTCCATGGAGAAATTGGTCATGGATATCTTCTTTTAAAACCCTGTTAAGAAGATGACACCGTTGGTTCCCAAGGAAAGTGTACGTTGTTTGACCTGCCATATACAGTATACATATATTTCCTGGGGGGACATTAATGCAAGGTGACGCGAGTTCTGACCGTTCAATGTTGCACTCGACAACTTAATTAATGCAGCCCAGCTAATTGGTAAACTGTGTGTCCATGTGTTCGGTGCCGTTGCGCTTCGGGTTTTTGCTCGTTACGCGGGATCTGACAATCCTGTTTGCTGCCAGGGTTACACACAATTCGTGTCCATCTCTGTGCTATTTTGTCTCAACAGAAATGGAGGGTTAGGATACCCTAAATGGAGGGAAGCAGGAGAGGCTGGTTTCCCATTTTATGTCCATGCAAACTGCAGCTGCTTCATGTGTAATGTGAAAGTTGCCTGTTCCAGGAAAACAAAACTATGCCCAAACAGAACTTACTCCCAATTGTAGAACTGCAGAGATCCTCCAGCCAAAACAGCATCTATAAAATTCTTGAAACAAGATTTTTTTTTTTTTAGTGGTTGTCCCCCTTGTGCTTGGGCTCATTCGGTTTGAATGATTCCATGGTGAAATCTGGCTTTATTGCTGTCAGCCAGCTGGAGCTCTTCCTAAACGCTCACTGAAGAGCACTCTGGCTCACGTCATGACACTTTTCACAACCAAGGATTGCTGGGGAGGGGAAAAAAAATCTATAACGTAACCAAGGATTCTCAGCTAGGAGCCTTGTGGTGCAGTGGTTAAATGCCTGTCCTGTAGGTAAAACTGCGCTCACGACCTGGGGTTCGATCCCAGGTAGCTGCTGGTTCATGGTTGACTCAGCCTTCCATCCCTCCGAGGTCGGTAAATTGAATACCCAGTTTGCTGGGGGAAGGGCAATGTGTAGCCTGCATACTGTAATTAAAAAACTGTAAACTGCCCAGAGACTACTTGAAGTGCTATGGGGTGGTATATAAGCAGAACACTTTGCTTTGCTTTGCTTTAATTTTTGAAGGAATTACAACTCCCTTGGGGAAAAGGTCATGACCCAGAGACCTGAGCAGGCAGCAGGGGATTTTTTGTCATTCTCACTTTTGCGGGGAAGCCCCAATGTGATAGATGAGATTTCCTTGCTTAGCCTGTAAACAGGATATTATCATGCATTCTATCTCCCAAATGGATCAACAGGAACTGAGCTCTAGGCCAGGCATGGTCTGGCACTCTTGATAAGCTCACCACCAATGAACTCCAGAAGGTCTACTACAGGAAGTCTCTGCCAATGATTATCCACCCCCTTCGGTTGCCTACTGAATGGATGATCAATAAAAAGGCTTGCTGCCCTGTGAGGGCAGGGCGCTCCACTCAGAGAACCTGCCTGTGTGTCTGCTTCATCTCTACAAAGTTTACAATAATTCCTTTCGCAAAATCACTGGTTTTCCATTACTTTTCAAGGCCAATACAGCTGACGGAGGACTCGAAGTGACAGTTTGCTCCAGGGCAGTACACTGGCACCTACTGTACTTCGTTCGGAATCCATACCAATTATCGACCACTTTCTCAAGGCACCAAAAGGTTTGTTCATGGTGAAACCCTTGCTCTTGCTGATCCATGTCACCCCTTTCAGATGCTAGAACATCTCTTGACAGCCACCCAAGAAGAACATGGAACACATTATGATAGAAGCCAACATGTACCTGACCTTACAAAGATTCAGATGTGCCTTCTGTCTAAGAAACAAAGAGGGAGAATCCTAGAGTTGGAAGAGACCTCAAGGGCCATCTAGTCCAACCCCCTGCCATGCAGGAACCCCCCATCACAGTGTCCCATCTCACAGAAACCCTCTGTGTTTTGCCCCCAGATTCCCAGGTGTACACGGACCTGTAAGAAACACTGCCAAAACAGGAAGCAAAAGGTTCCTGCAAGGAATAATATCACCCCAAAGCAACTGGGCACCAGTGGGCGCAGACAATGGCAGACACTCATTGCTACCGCCGTAGCCCTCTGCTACTCTGGAGGGGACTATGCCAGCTCAGCATGGCGTACATCAACCCAGGCCCCAGACAGGTAGATGTAGTTATCTATGAAAGCTATAGAATCATGCCTGGATGCCTGAAGCCATTCCATAAGGGTTAAATCAGTTACCCTTGGCAGGCATTGCACTTAGAGGCATCCAGAGAGAGGTAGTGGTGACTAGAGATGGGCACGAATCAAAAAAATGGTGTTTCATTTGTCGTTTGTCATTTAGGGGGTCCGTTTTGGTTCGTTTCCGTTTTTCAGGATTTTTTGCAAAAAATTCATTTTTGTTTTCATTCGTTTCGTTACCATTTCATTACCATTTATTTCATTTTTTGTGAATTTTTTAGCATTTAAAACAAATCACTTGTATTGACGTAACAAAAACGAAACGCACGACAAAATTTCCAGTGTTTTTGTTCGCTTCGTTTCATTTTAGAGACAAAATTTGTTTGTCATTTTGTTGCATAATGAAACAAAAAACGGAAACGGAAATGAAATTTTTTTCATTTCGTGCCCATCTCTAGTGGTGACTAAAAACCACAGCCTAAAAGCATTTACAGTGGATCCTCATATAACAAGTGGTTTGTTTAATAGAAAATCCGCTTAAAGGAAAAGATTTCCGGAGGCGGGGAAATCACTTAACAGAATTGCCTATGGGGCGAATCTGTACAACAGAAAAACAGATGTTTTCAATGTATTCCAATGGGAAATTTGCACAAAGGAAATTTTGCTTAACAGAATTTCATTTGGAACGAATTAATTCCTTTATACAAGGTACCACTGTACATCAGGTGCATGCCAGTTCTTCAGCAACTACCCCACCCTTTCTAAATCAAGAGATTTTTTTTTTCAGAAACTGCCACAGGATGTGGTGATGGCATCTGGCTTGGATGCCTTCAAAAGGGGATTGGACAGATTCCTGGAGGAAAAGTCCATCACAGGTCATAAACCATGATGGAGATGTGTCATCTCCAGGCTTAAAACTGGGGTACTTCATGGGCCAGATGCAGGGGAGTGGTATCAGGAGACAGAGATCTAGCCTCGTGCACTCCCAGAGGCATCTGGTGGGTCCACTGTGAGATACAGGAAGCTGGACTAGATGGGCCTTTGGCCTGATCCAGAATGGCTCTTCTCATGCTCTTATGCTCTTACAATCTTCAAGAAACAGCTGCCCACCTCTTAGAATGGATGGGACTCCAGGAACGTGCAGTCTCAGGTCACTTGGAGGAAAGTCACATGAACCAACAGGCGACAAAGCAGGGTGGGCAGGACGGAAGGGAACCTCAAGAAAAGGTGGTTCACCAGCGCAGTCCTTGGCAGGTAGAGAAGGCCAGACAACGTCAAAACCCCCTCTGCGCCATCTATGTCTCTCAACATGTTGTAACAATGGAAGATTTAATATTGGCTGCCCCAGATGCTCCTGATTTGAGGTGGGCACGAAGTGAACCATGAACCAGCGGTGGAAAAAACTGAACTGGGCAGGTTCGCAGTCCACTTTACGATTTGAGATGAGCACAAACTGGGGACATGATGGTTCGTCCTGGTTTGTGGGTTGTCCGTAAACCACAGCCACTGGCCTGTCTTCAATTTTAAAAAAGCACACAATTTAAACACAAACACACACACACACACCAATCCTGCTGCCATCTTTGGGGATGGGAAGCAATTTGACAGCACATAGCAGCAACAGAATTGCCCACAAGGTTGGGGGATTCAACAGCTGGAAAACCCCACACCCTCCTATCAGATATTGTCCTCTGGTAGGGAATACATTCCGGGGGGGGCGGAGGGGTGGATCCAGCCTGGGATCTCCAGGAAGTCTGGATTTAGCTTCTCAGCCCTGAATCTCATCTTTTCGTCGGCATAATCGTACAAATCTCAATCTATCTGAGATTCTATTTGAGCCCCCCCCCCATCTGTTTGTTGCTCACTCTGAAATGTGACAGCAGGGTGGGAGCTGGCAGGAAAAGAGAGAGAACGGCAATGATATTTATATTTTTTGGAGGCTTGTTTTTTTCCATCGCGACAGCTTTGTTATGTTTATATTCCTTGGACCCCATCTTGTGTATGCAATTAAGCATGGCAGCCAACACATTCAGGAATAATTTAAATGCCACCAGGACACCACACAACAGCCACATTGGGGATAGACCCTATTAGCAAAGGACGTCAGCTGGAGGGAGAGGGAAAGCAGGAGGGAGGGCCTTCAGGCCGCTTTGCCAACCCGCTGTTTTCCCCGGCACCCCCAGTGCTCACAGCCTGCGGGGACATTTCCCATGACACACATTTATCATTCTTCCTTAAATGTGTCAAATATCGGCTGAGAAGATTGCTGCTTTTATGGGGAGCACGTTTGCATTTTTCTATTTGTATAGGTCAAGATAATAGTGGGCGAAATCCTGTCCTGCAAACTACAGGATAACAGATAATCCTGTTCTGCAAACTACACCACTTAAGGCAGATGATGTCATCACCTGCAGCGTTTATGCAGAAGATAGATAGATAGATACTTTGTTGTCATTGCACATAGTACAACGAAATTGAATACTATCCCTGGTGCAATTGAAAGAAAAAAACATTTAAAAGGTAAAGCGAATGAAAAGCACTCATACACATCAATCACAACCATCACAACTCCCCAAGGTCACACTATTTGGTCACATAGAGTATTTCTAATTTTTCCTCCCCAACTCCAAAAGGAGGTTCCTGCATGGCAGGGGTTTGGACTGGATGGTCCTTGAGGTCTCTTCCAACTCTGTGATTCTATGATTCCTGTAGAGTAGAGATGGGCACGACTCAGCGAAATTTTCATTTTCGTTTTCATTTTTCATTTCCGTTACGCAACGAAAACGAAAACAAAAATTTTCCAGAAAACAAAACGAAAACGAAAACGAAAATGAAAAATTTTGCCCTGTTTTTCGTTTTCGTTATGGCAGACACCTCCCAATGAAAAGAATGCTAACGAAAATGAAAAATTTTCATTTTCATTTTGTTTTTTTCGTTTCGTTTCGTAACAAAAACAAAAACGAAAAATGCGCAAAAAAACCCGAAAAATGAAAATGAACCAAAATGGACCCCAAAACGACAAACAAAAAACGAAAAATTATTTTTTTGAGTTGTGCCCATCTCTACTGTAGAGTTCTTTTCACCATTGGGAAGCGCTTGCAGCTTCAGAACATAGGGGAGGTCTTGAACTTCCAAAAAGTGCTGCGGGTGATAAAAGTCATCCCACCAGCAGAGACTTTTTGAATTTTAAGGACTTCCTCTCCATGACCCCTGGCTCCCAATGGCTTCCCCGTCTGCCTGTCCTGAAAAAGACCTGCTACTCCTCTGCGGTGACTTGAATGGCAACGTAGGAAGCTCTCAGGATGGATACTATTGTCTTGGGAAAGAAGATTAGGGAAACCACAGCGGAGACGGATTACGAATCCTTGACTTTGCAGAAGCAAATGATCTCAATAATCTACAACACGTTTTTCAAGAAACATACAAACCATTTTATCACCCACATCCAGTGGCAGAATGTTATCCTTCTGAGAAGGCACAATTTCCCCGCTGTATGCAGCATGAAGATTTGTTTTATTATTTATTTGATTTATTTGATTTATATACTGCTATCATCTGGCCGGAAGGCCACACTGGGCAGTTAACAAATTTATCCCCTCTGGCCTCCTTGTCCCACAACCCTCCTTGTCCCACTCATCACCAATTTAAAGACGAAATGCCACAAGCAAATAGGTGGCACCACCGGTCCAGAGAAGATCAAATGGCGGAAGCTTGGAACCACAAAGAATAAATGATCAGAAAAATTATGTCCCCACCCATCAATACCACCCCTCACATGACACCACCTAGATAGCATTTTGTGACTCTGTTGCCTCCGCCACCAGGAAAATCCTCGGTGTCACGAACTCAGGCTGCCGTTCTGTCGACTGAACAAGTGTGAGAGAAAGTGCAAGAGAAGAAGGGAACCTTGAAGAAAAAGCCCGCAGAAAAGACTGATAAAAACTAGGGATGGGCATTTTGTTTTGGAACCAGTAGGTTACGAAATGAACCACACAGGCCCAGCTGATCCTTGGAACCGGCTGATACATGCAGATCCAATTGCTTTATCTTTCTATGTCTTGCGTAGAGTTAAAATCTAATGAGGAAGCATGCTGCGATGTCATGTTTCCTGCTTCATGCTTCTGGCCAATCAGAGAGGGAGGTGGGATGATGCCTGCCCCTGTGCAGCTCCTGATTGGCTAGCATCACAGATCTAGCACAGATGATGGTACAGCATGCTTCCTGATTGGATTGTAACTAGAGATGGGCACGAATCGAAAAAATGATGTTTCGGTTTTTCATTTTTCATTGTGGGTCCCGTTTCAGTTCGTTTTCATTTTTTGCAAATTTTTTGAAAAAAATTCATTTCATTTTTTTCGTTTTTACCCACTTTTTCCACGATTTAAAGCATTTCCGTGTGCGGACGTCCCCCAACGCCCCAGACCAGAGGGAAAACACTAAAAAACTGATGCTGGGAGATACACAGTATAGACTAGGTATGCAGGGAGGCTGCAAAGGCAGTGGCGGGCATTGCCCAGGGCATAAGGCAGCCGCAGAGTGACTGCACTGCAGGGCAGGGAGGGTACTCAGCGAGAGGTATGCACGCACACAGGGAGGCTGCAAGAGAACTCTCTTCTTTCTCTCCCCTAAGAGCCAGCCAGCAGCCAGCAGGAACACAAAGACACACAACTGCCTGGCTGGCCTAAAGTAACGAGTCACAGAGACAGCAATCCCACCCTAACTCCCACTGGAGACTGCAAGGAGGACGGGGACTGCCAGAGCTTTTTATGCCCTCTGTGGCTGCCATACCTACCCAGTCTGCAACTTGGGAATGCTATTGGTTGAAATTATCCAAGAATTTACATGATTCCATCACATGGCTTGCTCCACTTTGTGGCTGGAATCCACTTTGTGTCATCCTTAAAGGGAAAAGAAAAATACATCACGATGGGAGAAAGACAAAAACAAACATTTTAAGGACCCCAACCCCCTGGTAGGTATTATCAGGCAGAATAAATAATTATTGCTGGGTTTTTACGGATATTCAGGATGTTTTTTAACATTTAAAAACAGCTCATTTCATTGCGCGTCACCATTAACGAAAACGAAACGTAACAAACCTAATTTTCGTGGTTCTGTTCGGTTTGTTCCAATTTCATCACAAACTGACAGAAGGGGTGGACTTCCTGGATATCTTGAAGCTATTCTGTTCTGCAAATCTATCCTTCGACTGCACAGCACAAGGAATTTTACCAGAAATTCAAACTTCTCCAACAATGTTCTGCTTTAAGACACCGGTGTTTTGTACCCTCATTCTCTCAGATTCTGCCCAATAATAACAGAAAGTGGTGGATTCATCTTCCTTGTGCCAGATGGACGCCTCTCAACCTATACCACCCTATTCAGTCTGAACTAAAGTGTGAATTAGGCTGCGATCCCACGACCACTAAAATCTGCTGCAAAGTGCTTGGAGATGCAGTACATGAAATTGTTTGCCCCATGGCCAGTGGACTTTTTTTTTTTAAAAAAAAGTGTGGTTACACCCACTTTAGTGCAACCCAGCGGATTTTCCAAGTGCCTAGTTGCTAGGGGGTAAAACGTTTGTCTCAGTTCCAGTGCGGATTTTTAACCGGTACCTGAGTCCATGGGAACATGGAAAATCCGCACCAAAACATTTTTGCCCCCATTATGGTGTCTTTGATGCAGTTCCCGGTTGTGGGATCACAAAGGATGCGGATCTTTAAACTGCGACCGTGGGAACACAGGAACCCTGACTTCAAACATTTGAAGTCAAACATGACTTCAAATATTTTTTTACCTAGCGCATTGTTAGTCTATGGAACTCCCTGCCACAGGAGGTGGTGATGGCATCTGGCCTGGATGCCTTCAAAAGGGGATTGGACAGATTCCTGGAGGAAAACTCCATCACAGGTTACAAACCATGATGGAGATGTGTAATCTCCAGGCTTAAAACCGGGATACCTCAAGGACCAGATGCAGGGAAGTGGGATCAGGAGACTAGATATCTAGTCTCATGCGCTCCCAAACGCAATTGGTGGGGCCACTGTGAGATACAGGAAGCTGGACTAGATGGGCCTTTGGCCTGATCCAGCACGACTCTTCTTATGTTCTTATGTTCTTATGACCACTCCATGGGAGGAATCCACATATTAGTTTGATACGAATTTTGCGGACGTGGGATAGCAGCCTAATTTTTGTCCCCTATATTCATGTTTGCTCCTCTCTGTTTGCTCTTGCCCTTCTCCAACATGCCAGAAATATTCCCACTTCTTTGCAGGCTGGAGGACAAAGGAAAAAATGTGTTACTTTTGAGTGAATTTAATGATCTCCAACTTTCCAGGTGTGGGGTTTATTTAGAAAGTGATTTGGATGGCACAGTCACGAGCCCCACGACTGATGCTCTGCAATCAAACGGCGCCCACCGTTCATCCATGTAATAACCAGGCACCAACACATCTGCCTCCTTGAGCATATTGATAAGGAGTAGGTGAGCGGCACTTAGTTACCTTGATTAGTCTCTCTGCTTCTAATTGGCTGAGCTACCAGCATCTCATAGCTAGATTCACGTGCCAGCTTGTGTGAATGAAATGCAGGGTCAGGGTCACCTTCATACCCTGGAAGGCCTGTAGTTCAGTCATAGACCACAACTTCAGTCCCCACCTTCCCCAGGGCAGGCTGAGGAAGTCCTCCATCTAAACGGCCGTAGAGAGAGGCCGCTACCGCACTTCAAACAGCAACCACTTTTTGTTTTGAATAGCCTTTTGCCCTCCCCCGGTCATGTGGTCACTGAAGCGATTCAGCATTCTGCACTTGGGTGTTTTCTCAAGAACCGGTTTTCTCGTCCGCACTTTGCTAAACCACTTTTTGTTCCGAGTTTGTCCAACATTTTCCCATTATCTGGTTCAATTTCGGGAATTAATTTTTTTAGGATAACGTCATGCCTTTGTTCTTCCATTCAAAGTAATGTAGCTAATTTTCCGGTTCCCCCTTTAGATTACTTACAACGTGAATTTTGATAGCCTACTTCCGTGACCGGAAAAAGCAAAATTGTACCCAACAGAGGAAGTAGAAGGACTGGAGAAGTCGGAGGAAATGATTACACTGCAGGAGGATTTCTGGCAGAGGTCCACTGATCCCACCAGCATATATAAGGTTGCTCCAAATTCACACAGCATGTGTTGTCCAAATTAGCAGGCATTCCTCATGTTCATGGACACGGCCACATTCTGTGTTTCCTCCTCAGGTGAAAGCCTGACCCACCTGTGGTGCACCAGCACTTGCGGGGGGAGGGATGACTGTTCAAGTGGGCTGGGGAAGTTTGGGCCATTGTAGTTTCTGGAAATTAACATTCCCAAGATCCACATTCCTCAGTGAAAATTTAGGGCTTTATTACGGTGGAAGGTGGCACTCGTTTTATGACGCACCTGTTCTAGCGTTAATAGTCTCCGTGTTCCAGCGCCTTGCGTGCATATTTTATCCGCAGAAATCTTAAAAAGTGTTGAGGGCACTTTATGGGCTTAATGAACATTAACTTCTGCTTAATGCTTCAGAGGCTGCAGTCGTATTGTTCAAGGAGTGGAGTAAATGAGATAAATTGGAGCTATCATTAGTAATGTTCTGCTCAGACAAGTTAAGAGAGAAACAGGTGCTCTCCCCACTCGTCTCTTTTCCCTGGGGCTTCGGCTGCAGCATGGCTAGGGAACAACTCTGAGGCAGCACTGCATTGTGGGTAATGGGCTTCTCGTGATTAGCATCGGGTCAGTGGAAGGCCCGGGGTTGCATAAAGGAGAACCCTGTGACTGACAATTCCTAAGAACATAAGAACCTAAGAACAGCCATGCTGGATCAGGCCAGAGGCCCATCCAGTCCAGCTTCCTGTATCTCACAGTGGCCCGACCAGATGCCTCTGGGAGCCAATGAGACTAGATCTCTGTCTCCTGATACCACTCCCCTGCATCTGGCCCTGGAAGTACCCTGGTTTTAAGCTGGAGATGACACATCTCCATCATGGTTTGTAACCTGTGATGGACTTTTCCTCCAGGAATCTGTCCAATCCCATTTTGAAGGCATCCAGGCCAGATGCCATCACCACCTCCTGTGGCAGGGAGTTCCACAGACTAACAACACGCTGGATAAAAAAAAACATTTTCTTTTGTCTGTTCTCACTCTCCCAACCCTCATTTTGAGTGGATGCCCCCTGGTTCTGGTATTTTGTAAGAGAGAGAAGAGTGTCCCTCTCTCCACCTCTATCATGTTGTTTCATGCTTAATGGTGCGACATTTCACGGTAGTTTTGTAGGCACAACATAAAAGAAAGAGTCCCGCTGCACTGTGTGTTAACCCCAGAGCTTAGAAAACCCGCTTATTCTTATCTTATTTGCAAAATATTGGAAAAGAGCGGAAATACCCAACCGGCAAGAACTCTTGGAAACATGCTTTGAAAATGGCAGAGATGGGCATATTATCAGAACTGCTGGAAGAGAAAGATTTAACAGAAGGCAAAAGAAAGCTGGAAACCACTCTGCACTTTTTATTTGTAAAAAGCCTGTAACTAAATTGCTCCAACAGTATAACAGATACATAACTGTTATGGTCAAAATAAAAGAAATAATGCAAACATGCCATATAAAACTCTCCCTTTTTTTAACCTATGGAAACCTAACCTGTTATCCATCCCTATTAGCTACCCCTTTATGTGTGGTTTTTTTTTAAAAAAAAATCTACTTTTCAAAGCTTCCAGAATTAAAAGGAGGGGTTTGGGCAGTTCCAGCAGAACACACCCACCCCAGAATAAATCTATTTTTTAATTGAATTTCTATACTGCCCATCTGGCAGTGAGGTCACTCTATTCCAAATTCTGCTTCTCCCCTACCTTTGTTTCCCTATGATGCATTTCTTGAGATGCAATTCTATTTTTTGGTCTTTTAATGTGTAGATTTGTTTGTTTGTTTGTTTGTTTGTTTGTTTGTTTGTTTGTTTGACTTTTATACTGCCCATCTAGCCCTAGGACAACAATGGCGGTTTATACCATGGAATCACGTGACCAGTTAACAAAGGAATACATTTTAAAAAACCAAAATACAAGGAGCATCATAAAACAAAATATACATAAATCAGCAACAATAAACTAAAATGAAGATAAAATGAAGATAAAAATAGCAGGAGACTGATAAAGCAGGAAAAAGAGAGATGATGAGCGGTGATGAAAATTAATTAATAATAATTAATAAGAATTAATAGAATTAAC
>JAHTLZ010000332.1:500350-520488 GCA_023846285.1 Phrynocephalus versicolor
GAATCTCTGTCTGTCTTTAATAAACCCTTTTGCTATAACTAACTAAGCGTGGCAGCTTTGATGAACCACCAATGTCATGTATTAACAACTTATATAGGTGCATTGGCAACTCACAAAGAAGAACAACCAACACCCCAATATTTTTAGCCTAAATTTATTCTTATCAGCGGTAAAAAGAATAGTGTCTAACTAGATGTTTGAGAAATCAAGAAAAGTCATTCTATACAACCAGGTCTTCAATAGTTTTTTAAAAAAATTGAAGTGTGGGTGCCAGCTGAATTTCAGGGGTTAGATGGTTCCATATCTGGGGAGCAACCACCAAGAAGGCCCTACTCTTTCTGGGCCTCCCTCAGGGTAGGGACTCCCAAGTGTCCTGCCTGGCTAGCACGGGTGATCCTGGTCATTCTTCTTGGGAGGAGCCGCTCTGGCAGGCTTTGGAGATGGTTTTCAAAGCCCCCAAATGTCCACCCTTCTTCTCCACTTCTGAAGAACCTGTGGAGAGTTGCACATGCCTGACAACCAAGCGTCATGAAGGACATTATCTGCCCCTCTGGAAGCTGAGGGCAACTTTTTATCAGTGTGCCCCAGATGCTGGATGGCCTATTGGGGCAGGCAGAATCTCAAATCCAAATTGGGAAGCCGTGGATATAATCTCTGCACATCTAGGGCAGGGCAGGGCAGGGCAGGTCCAAACTTCGGCCCTGCATCCAGAGCGCCACCAAACACGCAGGGCCAGCACGTCCATTAAGGTAAACTAGGCAGTTGCCTAGGGCGCCAAAATGGACAGGGGGCGCTGGTCAGCCTGCTGCCCCCCTGCCTCCCCACCGCCGCCGGCCCCTGCCATCCGTCCCCCCACCGCCCGCCTGCTGCCGCCCCCTCTGCCGCCACCCACCCACCCTGCTGCCCCACCCCCACCCGCCCACCTGCCTGCCGCTCCGCCCCTGCCCCCAGCCACCACCTGGCCCCCCTGCTGCCACCACCACCACCGCCTGCCTGCCCCCTGCCACCGCCACCGCCCACCCGCCCCCCACCACTTTTATCAACCAGGCTGCTCTTCTGTGCTGTATGTGCTGTTCGCTCCAGCTGTCAGGATCGGGCCTGCTGGACTCTGCCTCTTTGCAGAGTCCGGTCCCACTCAGGCTCAGGCAATCAGGGAGTGCAGCTGGTGGACAGGCTACTGTCATAAAGCTAGCAGCTGGCACTCCCTGTTCCTTGCCTCAGCAACGCGAGACCTCTGGACTCCTGAGGCTTCAGCCCTCTTACCTTGAACCTTCCTAGAACTCTGCTACCCTGTCACTCTGCTTGATTGTCATCCCCCCTCCCTATCGGACTGTGTTTGTGTGTGGCTGTTGACCTTGCACGGGCTGACGACCCTCTCTGTGACTCTTGATGTCGGACTGGCTGGCCATGCTCTTGGCTTCTGGGAACACCCTGGTCCTGGCCCCCTTGCAGATCTCCTAGTTGCCACCCACACCCTGGCTGTTACACCAACAAGCTCACGGAGAATGCTAAACAAAGCTTCCAAAGTGCATTTATTGAAGCAAATGCTGAAAAGGCACAGATATGCATAAAAGCTGTGGAAAGAACACACTGACCGGTTTGAAATCATAGAAATAATAAGGGTCAAAGCTTAAGAGATGGAAGAGTAGCAAGTTGACAACCGTCCATCTCAAGGACTAAATGATAAACAAAATGTTACATAGATATTACATAATTGATACTATCATAATTTCTGTACTTATTTTGCTTTCATTCAATGGTGCTTGCTTTATATTTTTTCCCCATGCCTGTACTGCAGCTAAAACTGTGCTCACGGCCTGGGGTTCAATCCCAGGTAGCAGGCACATGGTTGACAGTTGACTCATGAGAATTCTTGCTAAGAAGTTAGTAGAAAGCGGGACAGATAGTGCTACTGACTGATCACACCCAAAGGGTGATCATAAAAGGCCTCTCTTCAGCTTGGAGAGATGTGACCAGTGGGGTGACTCAGGGTTCTGTTCTGGGTCCAGTGCTCTTCAATATCTTTATTAATGACTTGGAGGAAAGAATAGAGAGTATGCTACTTAAATTTGCAGATGATACCAAATTGGGTGGGGTTGCTAATCCCCTAGAGGATAGGATGAAAATCCAAAAGGACCTTGACAGATTGGCTGGGCCAAAGCTAATGGAATGGGTCTCAACAGAGGGAAATATATGGTACTGCATCTAGGTAAAAAGAATGAATTGCACAGATATAGGATGGGAGATACCTGGCTGGAAAATAGTACCTGTGAAAGGGATCTGGGAGTCTTGGTGGACAACAAGTTGAACATGAGTCAGCAGTGTGATGCGGCGGCCAGGAAAGCCAATGTGATTCTTGGTTGCATCAACAGAACCATAGTGTCTAGATCAAGGGAAGTGATAGTGCCACTGTATTCTGCTCTGGTCAGACCCCACCTGGAGTCCTGTGTCCAGTTCTGTGTGCCTCAATTTAAAAAGGATGTTGACAACCTCGAGAGGGTACAGAGGAGGGTCACCAGGATGGCTGAAGGTCTGGAAGAAATGTCTTATGAGGAATGGCTTAGGGAATTGGGAATGTTTAGCCTTTCAAAAAGAAGGCTGAGGGGGGATGTGATAGCAATGTTTAAATATGTGAAAGGATGTCATATTGAAGAGGGAACAGGTTTGTTTTCCATGGCTTCAGAGACTAGGACGCAGGGCAATGGCTTCAAACTTCAGGAAAAGAGATTCCATTTGAACATTAGGAAGAACTTCATGATAGTTGGAGCTGTTTGGCAGTGGAAGATGCTGCCACAAAGGGTGGTGGAGTCTCCTTCTTTGGAGGTTTTTAAGCAGAGGCTGGGTGGCCATCCCTCAGAAATACTGTGATGGGGGGTTTCTGCATGGCAGGGGGTTGGACTGGATGGCCCTGGAGGTCTCTTCCAAATCTATGATTCTATGATTCTATGAGTACCCAGCTTGCGGGGGGGGGGGAGTGTGTAGCCTACATACTGTAATTAAAGCTGTAAACCGCCCAGAGACTACTTGAGTGGTATGGGGTGGTACATAAGCAGAACACTTTGCTTTGCTTTAATGTTAATGGATCTGGAAAATCTCTTGGGAAAATCTGCACTTGTTTTGCATCATTTAACTGTGCTTTATATTCTCCAGTCCTCCTTCCTGAAGAGAAAAGGCTCTAGAAATATTTTATTAAAACGCTAAAGGAGACATGAAATATGTGAAAAGTAAATATGGAATAGCAAGCACGTCTATATCTGTCAACTGAAAGTAAGAGGTAATGGAGGAAGATGCTCCGTGAAGATGATAGGGACCACCTGCAAACCAAGCATGATAGAAACCGGCAGAGAACCACTTGCCTCTAATATCTTAATCATCTTCCTGTCGCTTCTCTAGACATCTGCCCTGAGGCAAGCGTGCCACAGGCTGCAGAGCAAAATTCTCAGAAGGATATATATGAAGCTCATGTATCTATCAACCAGGTACAGTAGAGGATCTCCAGCAATGGAAGAATTGAGAACAAACACACACAAACACACACACACACACACACTTTTTTTTTACAGAAAAGACATTTTAAAACAATAAATAAAACAGTACTTTGAAAATGTTCAGAGTCTGACTTTAGCAGAAATACAGGAAAATGGGGTAGCCCTAAATCAACCATAATCTCCCTAGAATGCAACTCAAAAGAGGGGAAAGGAATGCCTTTCTACCTCCAAGGATGGTCTGGAAACAACAAAAGCAAATAAAGGGGATCTTGGGACCTTCCCCCAAATCTCTATCCCATGAAAGATAGATCAGAAACAAAATAAACCCAAATGAGTTTTAAAAGAAAACGGGAGGGAGGCTTTGAGTATCTGGGAGCTTGTAGATAATAAACAAAGGGACTACATGGAATATTTATGTATGGGGATGTCCCATTCATAAATAACAAAGGAATCTGTAGGATGTACTAAGCCAACACCCTATTGACTCTCTGTTCTAGAGTAAATCCCTCGAATCATGTCAAAGGGACCTGTCCCATCATGAGCAAGAAATGTCTCAATAGATCTCCATGTCCTTAAACCGAAGCTCGCAAAAGTAACCTTGTTATTGTTATTTCATTATTTATTTATATGATGCTCTTTCCGCCCATTGGGGAGATGAACTGGAGCACAGAAGATGCTGTGGCAGCTGGTGGTCTCCGAAGCTCTGACCTCCTTCAATGCTCTAGACTTCCCTTCATAGTTAGGAGGCGGGTGAGTCAGTTTACAGCATTCTTCAGGGAGGAAAACACTGAAGGTGGTAGTGTGGCTCCTAACTTTAAAAGACGGCCATAGATGCCTCTGAGTTCAGCCAGCTTTACACACACACACACACACAGAGAGACAGAGAGAGAGAGAGAGAGAGACAGAGAGAGAGACAGAGAGAGAGACAGAGAGACAGAGAGACATGAGTGACCTTAGAATTAGAGATGGGCACGACTCAGAAAAATTTTTCGTTTTCGTTTTCGTTTTCATCTAGGGGTCTGTTTCGGCTCGTTTCCATTTTCATGAGCTAATTTTCAAAATTTTTCGTTTTCGTTTTGTTACGTAACGAAAACAAAAAATGAAAACGAAAATTTTTTCGTTTCTTCCCATTTAGCTCCATTAAGTGCTTTTCCAGTAACGAAAAACGAAAATTGGCTCAAAATTAGTCGTTTCGTTTCCGTTTTCGGTCCATTTTTGAACCGTTTTTCGTTTTCGTTTCGTTACGTAACAAAAACGAAAAAATGAAAACGGAAACAAAAATTTCGCTAAGTCGTGCCCATCTCTACTTAGAATATATTTCCCATTAACAACCTGGACAGCGTGTCTGTTCCTTTGGTCCAATTCAGAGCACGCTCACCTTTGCCTGTTCTGCAGCTAGTTCCCTTGCTGAACAATTTCAGAAACGCTTCTAAAATACACTCCTGGGCAATCCTGTGGGACAAGCCTGCCTCGACGCATGCAGCTCCCCGTCTATCTATGCAAATAAATAAGCAGAAAGCTCAAACTGCTCTGTGTCTTTTGCCTGCAGGTAGGAAAATGGAAGCAGGGAGGTCGGGCTGAGGAAGGCAAGGGAGGGAGACAACCATTTGTCCTCTGCATGTGACTGCTGTGTTAACCGAGTGGAAATGGGTCGCCTGGATTCTGCCCCCCTCCAGCACAGACACCCTGGAGCTTGTCTTCCCTTCCAGCAAAACCTGTCAGCTTTGAGAGAGACCACAGTGGAGCTGGCAGTTGACACCCTGAATCTGTCATTTTGACATGCCCACCGAATTGCCTCCAGCCTCATCTTTTTCGCAGGCTGCCTTGACAGTGAAAGGGAGATGTCTTTCCCAGGATGGTTTTGAGCTTTCTCGGGGCAGGTCCAGACACTGGGAGAAAAGCCAGCCATTAAAATAACACGTACAGTGCTGCGTATTTGTACGAGAGAGGAGCACGAGCCAGGCAATGGGTGGTTCCTGATGGTCTGTGGCTCCGTGTGAACTGCGAGCAATAATGAGCACCCCGAAAAATGAACCGGTTCAAGGTTTGTTTTTCTGGTTTGCACCGGCATCAGCTGAGCAGCAGGCGCATGCACACAGGAGCTGGGGCTGGTGGTTCCTGCACATGCGCCCACCTGTCAGCTGAGCGGCGGACACGTGTGCACAACCAGTAGGCCCGGCTCCTTGCACAGCAGCTGGGCCTGCTACCTACTTGCATGTACCCACCACTCAACTCACAGGCGGACAGGATGGAGGGGGTGGAGGGGGCAGTGGCAGGTGAAGGTGTGAGGCCAGGGCCAGCACTAGGTTTTTTTGTGCCCTAGGTGAGGGGCGAGGGGTGGGTGCAGGCGGGGCAGTGGGGGCGGGGCGGCAGGGGGACAGCGGATGGTGGGCGATGACCACAGGCACGGGGGGGCGGCGGGCAGATGGCGACGGGGGTCGGACGTTGGTGGCCAGTGGCGGGGGGCGGCGGGGGGGCAGCAGGCTGGCCAGCACCCCCTCTCCATTTTGGCACCCTAGGCAACTGCCTAGTTCGCCTTAATGAACGCGCCAGCCCTGTGTGAAGCCAAAGCAAAACAAAGTCCCAAGGGGGAAAAGCACCTCTGATGGTCTGTAGTCTACAATCCAGCATGCTGTCATTGTTGTCTTGACTAATAGAGATGGGTACAAAACGAAACTAGAGCATTTCATGTTGTTGTGTTTCTCCTTTTGTTTCATTTGTTTCATTACTAATGAATGGTTTAAAGAATTTTTGGAATGAAACAAAATGAAACAATTTGTTGCTGTATATCAGGGCTGTCCAACAGGTAGACCGTGGGCTACTGGTAGCCCGCGAATGGTTCAAAAGTAGCTCGCCGGCATCAGTAAAAAAAGTGAGGGGATAAGTTCTCCACCCCTCCCTCCCCCATCCCAAGGATCACTACTGCCCCAGCAAAGTTCTGGGTCTGCCAGCCCACTGTCTTAGCTGAGCGGGCAGTTCAAGGGCCATGAGCATGTGCTCGGAATGGATAAAATTCATAAGTAGAGGTATTAGTGTAGTAGCCCTCAGGCACTCTAGGCTGGAAAAAGTAGACCTCGGCTTGTTCAAAGTTGGACAGTCCTGCTGTATATAATGGCTTCTCTGGGTTCTAGAGGCACCAAATTTTGGGGGTAGCCTGCTTGGACTGTTCACTGTAAGCCTCCCAAATTTGGAGAGGTTCAGGGTTCAGAGGGCTGAGTTGTTCAACAGCAAAAAGGGTCCCCCTACCTAACTGCAAAACGGCTGTATGGCGCACGCCAGCAATATAGGGGTTAATCAAGGGGAAGTAATAAATTGACCTATTGCAAGAACTTCCAATTATTGCTGGGGGAACCCTTTTTATAGTTGAATAACTCAGCCCCATGAGCCCCAAATCCCATCAAATTTGGGGGGCTTAGAGCTTGAGGAATTTCCCCTGTTTTGTTTCCCAAACCAAAAAAAAAAGTGGTTCAGTTTGATTCATCATGAACAGGAGCTGGGCAGCAGCCGGTTCGGGAAAGTGTCTACTTGAGTAGTGAGGAGGATGCAATAATTACTGAGTTGAGCGAGGAGCTAATCACCAGCACTCCAGCAGAAGGATGCCAGAGGCAGTCTAATGATGCAACTGGACTCAAAAGACTGCATCAGAAAAGCATCTATGAATGCTTGTACACAAATGCCAGAAGCCTCCGGAACAACATTGGGAAGCTGGAATACTTAGCAATAATACCAAAATATTGGTATTATTGGTATCACTGAAACCTGGTGGATGGATGATAATCAATGGGATACAATTATCCCAGGCTATAAACTGTACAGGAAAGACAGGAAGGGGCAAATAGTTTGGTGTAGCTTTGTATGCCGAAGAAGTTATAAAATCATACAAATTGGAATATCTAGGTGATTTGGAGTCACCACAGGAAACTCTGTGGTTAAGAGTATCAGGCCACAAGGATGGTCTAACAGGAGGCATATGGTATCAGCCTCCAATCCAAGCCCCTGAGCGAGACTAGCAGTTGGAGAATGTTGTAAAGGAGGCATCCCAGCTCAAATGTAAAGATTTCTGTGATGTTGACCAAAAATAAAGAGTGCCGCATGGGTTAATGGTGCAAACCTAGATGTGTGAAGACCAGCAAAGTCAGCAAAGAAAGAAGAGAATATGCTGCACTGCAAGCCACCACAACCAACATTCTTGTTTTCCCCACTAAGTAGGAGACAAAAATGGGGCATTTAAAAGCATTCCAGAGACGGCATCATATGGACAATGCGGGGCTTGGGGTTTTCCCCTTCAGACATTCTTCACACCATTCATGTCATCATTAATACCTTCAACGACTTCCAAGTATGACTCACCAGAGAACCATCCAAAATTTGGCAGGGTGCTGAGGTAGAACTGTGGTTCTCCATGATCCAGGAACCCCTGGTGTGTAGGGTGGCCCGTTGATATTCTGACCTCCAAGGTGCCCCTCAGGTCCTAAATATGGGAGTAGATATGGGCACGAATAAAAAAAAATGGCATTTCATTTGTTGTTTGTCGTTTGTCGGGTCTGTTTCGGTTCCTTTCCGTTTTTCGAGAATTTTTGCAAAAAAATGTTTTCATTTTCGTTCATTTCGTTACCATTTCGTTACCATTTATTTCAATTTTTTGTGATTTTTTAAAAGGATTTTAAGCAATTCACTCATATTGCAGTAACGGGAACGAAACGCACGACAAAATTTCCGGTGTTTCTGTTTGTTTCGTTTCATTTTAGAGACAAAATTCATTTGTCGTTTCGTTACGTAATGAAATAAAAAATGAAAACGAAAACGAAAAATTGTTCATTTTGTGCCCATCTCTATATGGGAGGTCTCCAGTTTGGAAAGAGTTTTAGGGAAGGAAACAGGAGCAGTCCCAAGAAGTGACTGCAGCCATTCTGATTGGGAAACCTGACGATCTGTGCCAAGCCTACACAAATTGTTGATGTGATAAGGCAACAGGAATGAGGACAACTGACACCTTTTCTCTCTTGTTAAACTCATTATCCTCTCTCTCTCTCTCTCACACACACACACACACACACGGTTACCTCCATATTTTGTATTGTACAGTTAGAAGACATCACAATGGAGAAAAGGAAAGGAAGAGTGTTTTTCTCTTCCGAAATACTGAAATATAAATGCAAATGTTGGTTTTTCATTTTTTTTTCCACTCCGAGGATGTTCTTCAGGCCTTTTGTGGAGCATTCCGCACATTACGGCTTCCTGCTTGAAAATATAGTACTAAATTAGACAGACCTGTGGCCTTATCTCACAGGGTTATTTGTTCTAGGTTATTTGTTTTGTTTAAAGATGAGCCGGCGGCAAGTCTTTGGCTTGGGCTCAGAGCTTCACAGAAGACCATCCTAGCAGGAAAGAGCTGTCAGTTTTATTACCAATGCGCCAAACCTTCCTCTTTTGTCTACATCTGCTAATATAATTATGTGTTTTGTGTCAAGCGCTCTCCAGTTGCACATTGCCAGCAAATTGCATTTACGGGGCTGCCTGGACCACAAACAGCTCCTAAATCTCGCCTGTTGTTCTAGCCATGGAGAAATGAAGGAGCCTCATGAACTAAAGGGCCTCATGTTCGCCCCTGCCAGATACCTTGGAGCCTTTATCGAGAGATGCCTGCAAACGTTGGCGGTGGGACACCCACTTAGGCCGTTACCCCACGTTCACTTAGTTGCTCTAGAAAGTTCTCTCACATGCGGATCTTAAACATTGTTCCCCAACGCCCGTCATGCTTTAAGCAACTCAGGGCATCTTCCTTGTACCTGCCCTCGGGGTGGTGGAATCCTTGTCGCTGTTCCGTTGTGGTTTTTAAACTGGAACACACGGCATTGGGGTACCATTTAATCTGCAACATAACTGTTCCGTCGCCATAGGGCCACCTCGTGGCAGTACTTGGAGCAGCCACATGACAGTAAATTCACAGTACGAATCATAGAATCATAGAATCATAGAATCATAGAGTTGGAAGAGACCTCAAGGGCCATCTAGTCCAACCCCCTGGCATGCAGGAACCCCCCATCACAATATTTCTGACAGATGGCCATCCAGCCTCTGCTTAAAAACCTCCAAAGAAGGAGACTCCACCACCCTCCGCGGCAGCATATTCCACTGCCGAATAGCTCTAACTGTCATGAAGTTCTTCCTAATGTTCAAATGGAATCTCTTTTCCTGTAGTTTGAAACCATTGCCCCGAGTCCTAGTCTCTGAAGCCATGGAAAACAAACCTGTTCCCTCTTCAATATGACATCATAGAATCATAGAATCATAGAATCATAGAGTTGGAAGAGACCTCATGGGCCATCTAGTCCAACCCCCGCCATGCAGGAACCCCTTCACAATATTTCCGACAGATGGCCATCCAGCCTCTGCTTAAAAACCGTCAAAGAAGGAGACTCCACCACCCTCTGTGGCAGCATATTCCACTGCCGAACAGCTCTAACTGTCATGAAGTTCTTCCGAATGTTCAAATGGAATCTCTTTTCCTATAGTTTGAAACCATTGCCCCGAGTCCTAGTCTCTGAAGCCATGGAAAACAAACCTGTTCCCTCTTCAATATGACATCCTTTCAAATATTTAAACATAGCTATCATATCCCCTCTCAGTCTTCTTTTTGAAAGGCTAAACATTCCCAGTTCCCTAAGCCGTTCTTCATAAGATATTTCTTCCAGGCCTTCAACCATCCTAGTCGCCCTCCTCTGCACCCGCTCGAGGTTGTCAACATGCTTTTTAAATTGAGGCACACAGAACTGGACACAGTACTCCAGGTGTCCAGTTCTGACCAGAGCAGAATACAGTGGCACTATCACTTCCCTTGATCTAGACACTATGCTTCTGTTGATGCAACCAAGAATCGCATTGGCTTTCCTGGCCGCCGCATCACACTGCTGGCTCATGTTCAATTTGTGGTCCACCAAGACCCCCAAATCCCTTTCACAGGTACTATTCTCTAGCCAAGTGTCCCCCATCCTATATCTGTGCAATTCATTCTTTTTACCTAGATGTAGCACCTTACATTTCCCTCTGTTGAAATCCATTCCATTAGCTTCGGCCCAGCATTCTAATCTGTCAAGGTCCTTTTGGATTTTCATCTGATCCTCTAGGGAATTAGCAACCCCTTCCAATTTGGTATCATCTGCAAATTTAATTAGCATACTCTCTATTCCTTCCTCCAAGTCATTAATAAGGATATTGAACAGCACTGGACCCAGAACAGAACCCTGGGGCACCCCACTGGTCACGTCTCTCCAAGATGATGATAGGCCATTTATGATCACCCTTTGGGTGCGATCAGTCAACCAATTACAAATCCACCTAACAGTAGCACTATCTATCCCACTTCCTACTAACTTCTTAGCAAGAATACCATGGGGAACCTTATCGAAGGCCTTGCTAAAGTCCAGATAAGCAATATCCACAGCATTCCCCTGATCCACCAGGCCTGTAATTCTATCAAAGAAAGAGATCAAATTAGTCTGGCATGACTTGTTTTTAAGAAACCCGTGTTGACTTCTTGTAATGACAGCATTGTTTGTTAGATAATTGCAGATAATCTGCTCTAGGATCTTTCCGGGAATTGAAGTCAAGCTGACTGGGCGGTAATTATTTGGGTCCTCTTTTTCCCCCTTTTTGAAGATGGGGACAACATTAGCCCTCCTCCAGTCAATGGGGACTTCTCCTGTTCTCCAGGACTTCTCAAAGATTATTGCCAATAGTTCTGAAATTACTTCTGCCAGTTCTTTTAATATCCTTGGGTGTAATTCATCTGGCCCAGGAGACTTAAATTCATTTAATGTTTCCAGATGTTCCTGTACTACCTCCCTACCTATTCTATGTTGCAATTCTCATCCTACCTCATCTACTCTTTGTCCCAGCGAATCTCTTTCTTCCTTTTGGGAGAAAACAGAGGCAAAAAAAGGTGTTGAGTAGTTCTGCCTTTTCCTTGTCTCCCGTTAGTAACTGGTTATCATTGCCACGCAGAGAGCCTATCATTTCCTTATTTTTCCTTTTGCTGCGGACATAACTAAAGAAACCCTTTTTACTATCTTTAATGTTCCTGGCAAGTCTAAGTTCGTTTTGCGCTTTAGCTTTTTTTACCATCCCCCTGCATATATTAGCTGTTTCTTTATATTCCTCTTTGGTGCATTTCCCATTTTTCCATTCCTTGTACTTGTTTTTCTTTATAGTTAGCTGAGTTGAAAGTTCTTTAGTAAACCACTGTGGTTTCTTTAGACCTCTCCCATTTTTTCTTGTTGTTGGGACAGTTTTAAATTGTGCCTTTAATATCTCGCTTTTCAGGAACTCCCATCCATCTTGGACTCCCTTCTCTTTCAGTGTTTCAGTCCATGGAATCACAGCCAATAATTCCCTAAGCTTACAAAAGTTGGCTTTCTTAAAGTCCAGGATTCTTGTCTGACTATGCTTAGCTTCACCTTCCAACTGTATAACAAATTCAAAGAGGGCATGATTACTTTTACCTAACGATCCCACCACTTCGACCCCATTTACAAGGTCCTCCTTATTGGTTAAGACCAGATCTAATATGGTTTTGCATCCTTTCAAATATTTAAACATAGCTATCATATCCCCTCTCAGTCTTCTTTTAGAGAGGCTAAACATTCCCAGTTCCCTAAGCCGTTCCTCATAAGACATTTCCTCCAGACCCTCAACCATCCTGGTAGCCCTCCTCTGCACCCACTATACACAGAAAGAAGCCAAAAAAGAAGTATTCGAAGTTCGACAAATGACAAATGAAATCGATATACTAATATATCTAACTATCGGGTTTTAATTTTAAAAAAAAAAAAATAGTGCCACGGGGAAACAAAACAAAATGCACTTTGATGCAGACCCCATCCATGGGGGGGGGGGTGTCTCAGAGGTTACGTATCAATAAAGTGTGTCCTTGGGGATGCAGGAACAGCAACAAAACCAGTGACTGCAGCAAGATTTATTACACATTTTAGTTTGTTGCGGTACAAAGTGGACGTGGGGTAACGGCCTTAGGCTCAAGGCTGAATTGTTGTAGTTTTGGCTTAGGAAGTCACACGAGAACAGGGTCCACTGAATCGGTGTGGATTTGGTGAGTGGACTCAAGCAAGTTGATGCTAGAGTAACCTCATTTGGCTCAGTGGAGTCAACGCACCAAACTCCCACTGATGTAGGAAGTCTCCTTCCGTTGGACTGAACTACATATGTCCAGCTACACTGGCAAGGGACATTAAGATAGATATTTGTGCATAGGCTTTTTTTGTAAGGAAAAGTGTGTCTGGCCACTCGTTCAACATTTTTTGGTACTCAGAGTTGGGGTCCTAGAGGAACCCCACTCCCACCCAGTCCCTAAGCGAAAACGTGGGAATAGAAATTGTTTTCTCTGGGTTTTTTTTAAATGTAAAGAAATGTTGGTACCATAATTTTGTTCTTCATGGGGGTTGTTCTGGGTTCTTGGTGGTCATAGGGAGGTCTCAGTGGCTACCAAGGGCCATAAAAATGCCCCGCACCATCATTTCAAATCCTAAATGATGTCTTCTGTTCCTCCTCCCCCTCCCAGCAACTGTTATTTAGAGAATCCTAGCTCTGTACCCAGAAGGTCAGTTTGCCTTTAATGAACTCCCCTCCTCCATACCTTTATTGGACTGTTTTCAAAAGATATGTGAGCCAATGGGCATCACCAGTGATGGGCACAAACCAGGAAAAAACAGCCATTTGTGGTGGTTCAGGATTACCCGCAAACCAGGAACCTCTTGAAATTTTTAAAACATAGATCCTATTTTGTTTTTCACAAATGTTCATTTTTAAGTGGTGCCTTGGGGGCAGTGTAAACTAAATTCCCACCCCTCTGCTACACATGCACCCCATGTTCACTGCTCCTATCACCTCCTCCATCAGGGCCCAGTTGGCAATCAGCTGGTGTGCCAACACATGCACAGATGCCAGTGCCCAGGCTCTTGAAAACCGGCACTTTCTCCACCAGAATATTAATGAAGGAGGAGGTGGAAGGACCTGGGAGGGGTTGGGGGCAGCAGGAAGGGAACAATCAAAGAGAAAATGGGCCAAACCAAACCACCAAAAAAAGCTCCGTTAAAAGTTTCATTGGTTTGGATTAGAGATGGGCACGAAACGGATATATAGTGTTTCATTTTGTTAAGTCTTCATTTCATTTTGGTTTTTTAATAACGGGTTTTTTTAAAAAAGAAATGCTTTGTAAGGTTATAAATGATGGGCAGCTTTCATTTTATTATTTAACAGGGAGCCCACTGCCCTAAATCCAAGACCCTCAAACCTTCCAATCAATTTGCTTTCAACCAAAGAACCCTCTGTAAACAAGCTAGAAACCTAATGGCTAGCTGCTGCAGGGAGCGATCACTGAGATAAGCTCAAAAAATATTTTAAAAACTACCTCCACAGTCCTACTTAATCAGGAAAGGAAAACAATCAGTTTAAATCAATTTGCTGATGCTGAGGCTTGGGAAGAAAGGAAAACAAATCAAACAGTTTAAAAATAAACCTCCTCTTCTCCAGATGTCTAGATCAAGAGTCTAGGAGGCACCATTTCATTTCCAAAACAAAAAAAATTGTGTTTTGTTTCATTTCTTGATGACATGCTGTTTGTTGTTTCATTTCGTTTTGTAAGGTTTCGTAAGCTTACGAAATGATGAAACAGCATTTCATTTTTTGTAAGGTGTCCATCCCTAGTTTGGATCATTTGGGTTCATCATTTTGAGGAACTCAAGCCAACAATCCAGGAATTTTTTACAAACTCCCCGGTTTATTTTCCAGTTCATGCTCCTCTCTAGTCATCACTGTGTGGAACCAACTAGTATCTTATCACTCACCATAAAATGAGGAATGGGTAGATTTTGTGTTCATGGACAGTGGAAGCCCTGGACTGTTATTACACTCAACCAGTTCAGGGTCCTTGAGCTAGGATGGAACGATATAGCAGTTAGCAACCAGATTGTCTTTATTTCATTATTTATTTTTTAAAAATCGAATACATTTTATATAAACTTGACCCAAGCAAAACAATGATTTCCCTTCTCTTAATGAGAATGTTTGCATTCCAAAATATGCCTACCAATGTTGAAAAAGAGGCCTACAAATTAATGAGGGTTTTTTTTTCCCTCCTCTCTTTTCCGCCATCATCATCATCTTCATTATTATTAGCTCTACTGATTGATTGCTGACTACCAGTGCTTCCAATCTTAATTGTTGGGATCTACGTCCTGACGCGCTGGGATGCACTTGGAGGCACTAGGATTTTATATCTTATATGTGTTTTTAAATTGTTATATTGGATTTGTTGTACTCTGCTACGCTTTTGTTCGCCGCTTAGAGTCCTACTTTGGACATAAGTGGGATATAAATATAACAAAAATAAATAAATAAATAAATAAATAAATAAAAATGCTCATAGTCTGTCTTGCTCCATCGTCATCTAGTCCTAGAACTGTGGAGTTGGAAGACAATCCAAGGGTCACCAAGTCCATCCTCTACCAAATGAGGGAATCCACAGCTAAACTAATCATAACACGTAGGCCACCCAGACACCTTCTCAAAACCTTCCATGAAAGAAACTCTGCCACATCCTGGGAGGATGTTCTTCCTAAGGTCCAGTCAAAATCTCCCTTCATGCCATTTGACCTTTGGGCTGCAGAACTGGAAGGGACCTGTAGTTCATGGAGTCCTCCCTCTAGCAACGAGCCCCGGTGGGGAATTGAACTTCTAACCTCTGGTCCTGCAGCCAGATGCCTTGAACCACTGAGCTACCCAGCGGTGACTTGAATCCGTACCTTCAAGTCTTACCCCTCTGGAGCATAGATGTCAAGTGTTCCCCCATGGCTGCCCAGGACTGGGAGCTCCAGGGAGGTGGAGGACTGGCAGCTGGGCTGTTCAGCTAGGGGGTGGAGCCTCATTTGTATACAGGGTTCCCAGAATCCCTTGCAGTGGTTTCAAAATGCTCACTGTGACTTAGGTGTCTTGGCTTTCTAGGGGGTATATATACCAATCTGGACAGTGTGTGGGTTAGGGGTTGCTCAGGGAGAAGTATTCTCTAGCAGGCCACCTGCTGTCCGGATTGGCATATATACCCCCAGCAGCATCCGGGCAGCAGCATACAGAGCTCAGGTACTCGCCGCCAGAAAAAATGCAGGACATTTCAGGGAAAAATATTTTTGGGGGAAGACGGCAGGAAAGAGTGATCGATCCGTGAATGTCCCGGCAAAAACGTGACACTTGACAGGTCGGATCATGGAGTCCACCCTCTAGCAACGAGGCCCCATGGGGAATTGAACTTCTAACCTCTGGCCCTGCAGCCAGATGCCTTAAACCACTGAGCTACCCAGCAGTGACTTGAATCTGCTCCTTCGAGGCTTACCCCTCTGGAGCAGCTAAACACGGGCTTAATCCATTCACATGACAGGCCTTCAGATGTTTCATGGTTGTTTTCTGAGCATCCCCTTAATCTTCTCTTCTCCAGTTTAAACCACCCCAAGCTTCAGCATAAATTGTGGGCTGTCAAATGGGTGTTAGAATTCACCCAGAATAGCCTTCTAGGTTTGACAGAAACAAGAAAAGAGGGGATGCAGCAGGGAAAAGCTAGTGTCTGAGTAGAATCAGATTAGCAATTAGGCAAGAGGCCAGAGTGACAGCGGTCAGCACTAGGTGCCAGAAAAACGACACATCAAAGCAGATTAAGTGGCTTCTGTAGTGACATCGCATAGCACACAATTTTCCCATTCTCAACAAGTTAATATACACTCAAACGTGGTAAAAACAGAACTCCGCTTCTATTACAGAGACAGAGGAGGGAGAGTCCAAAATTTCATTTTGGAGCTTAGAGCTTTCATCAAATCTTAGTTAGGAAATTAAATTAAGAACATAAGTACCTAAGAAGAGCCCTGCTGCATCAGGCCAAGGGCCCATCTAGTCCAGCTTCCTGTATCTCACAGTGGCCCCACCAAATGCGTCTGGGAGTGCACGAGACTAGATCTCTGTCTCCTGATACCACTCCCCTGCATCTGGCCCTTGAAGTACCCTAGTTTTAAGTCTATCTCCCTCATGGTTTGTAACCTGTGATGGACTTTTCCTCCAGGAATCTGTCCAATCCCTTTTGGAAGGCATCCAGGCCAGATGCCATCACCACATCCTGTGGCAGGGAGTTTCACAGACTTAACAACACGCTGGGTTAAAAAAAAAATCTTTTGTCTGTTCTGACTCTCCCAGCCCTCAATTTGAGTGTATGGATGAGCCAGGAGTATTTTGGGGTTTGGGTTTTAAGGGGCCTGATTCTTACTTGGGCTGCTAAGCATCTCACTTTTCTTTTTCTCAGACAAGTCGGGCACCATCATTTAAGAAAGTTATGGACAAACCAGGACATGTCCGTTGAGTGAAACCAAAATGGAAAAACTGGGAAATCTGAAAACCGCGCCCTGTGAGGAGCAGGTGTGTTCTTGTAGTACATATGTTTAGTCTGGAGAAGAAAAGACTAAGAGGTTATATTAGAGTGTGGCTGTGCCATCAAGCTGTTTTCATGCCATGGCAATCAAAGAGGGTTTCCAAGGTATTTGTGAGATATTTGGGGAGTGATTCATCATTGCCACCTTCTAGTGGGTTTCCAGAGCCAGTTGGGTATTTGAATACCTCAGCAGACATTCTATCCACTATCCCATACTAGTTCTGACAGAATAGCCATTCCTTAATTTCTGACACATTTTCACACCCAAGTTCGAGCAAGTGTCTTTTCTGAAATGGATTCAAATTATAGGAAAGAAGAAGCTGAGTTAATATGAGAGAGAATTCATATTAAGCCTCATGGCGCAGTGGTTAAATAGCTGTACTTCACCTAAAACTGCACTCACGACCTGGGGTTCAATCCCACGTAGCCATCTTAAGGCTCATTCAGCCTTCCATCCTTCTGAGGTCAGTAAAATGAGTGCCCGGCTTGCTGGAGGGGCAATCTGTAGCCTGCATAACTGAATTATCATCCGCCCAGAGAGTGCTTTATACACTAGGGGATGGTATACAAGCACAGCACTTTGCTTTTTCCTGAGGGGAAAGCAGATCAGCAGTGTGAGAAGCCACCAAGGAGTCCCCTTCCTTGGAGTTCTTACAACAAAGATTCAACATCCATCAGAAATACTTTATCTGGGAACTCCTGCATTGGTAAAGAATTGGAAGGTTGTGGGGGTGAGGGGTATGGCACCATCACACAGCTTGCCTAAGACCACACAGGCTAGCACATCCCATACAAGGGGTGATGATGATGATCATGATGATCATGATGATTAAAAAATATTTGCTAGACTCTAGTCTGGAAGTTTGAGTAATCATCACTGTCCCTTCATTCTCAGTCCAAATCAAAGCAATTGTCAAGTCTTTTTTTTCCCCAACAATTGTGAATGGCGGTGAGGAGAAGAGGGGATTCTGTAGACCAGGCCTGCACAACTCATTGACTGTGGGTGACTGGTAGCCTGCAGGGCTCTCATAAGTCACCTGCCTCCCGCCCCTCCGCCAGCGGTGGTATGGGTGGGTGGGTGGGCAGGTGGGCGGTATGGAGTGTGCACTCGTGTGCACGCTTTGGAAAGGAGCCCGCCAGGATGTGCAGCACTCCAGAAAAGAGCCCACGGGCTGTTCAAAGTTGTGCAGCCCTGCTGTGTAGACCATCTTCACAGCTGTCATTGGTGTTGTCGACATTCAGGCTTCCCTTTGGTACGTAAATCTTGGCATCTACCCCCCACCCCCACCCCTTTGGCTGGCACCATGGCCCTGATGCAGCAGAATCAGGCCATTTTCTGGCATTCTGAATCATGGCTACAAAAGCGCGACATTCCACATTCATAAATCAGAGGGGAAGGTTGTCTTGGTTTTTGTTTTGTTTTTTTAAACACATTTTCCTGGTTTTTTTAAAATGAGAGCTGAAATATATACACACTACACACAAATTCCAGCCGAAACAACCCTTGTGTTTATGCATGGGGAGTTGAAACAGTTTAACTTTTTAACAAATCTTGAAAGGCATCTGTCCATGCTCCCCCAAATTGGACACAGAACAAGGTCAGTCATCTGTGTCATGTTTGGTGGTGACCTAAGGTACAAGTTTCAAGTTATATTTTGGTCTGGGTGATCCCCATTATTAGAATTGCCTGGTGGGATTCAGATTTGTTCTGCTGCACAAAACCATCACTGCACACTTGTGCAGTGATCATTCCCTTCTCATCCTACGGCCCCAAAGGAAGCTTCTAGATCCATCATGCTGATGAAGTCTGGGCCAGGAATAATCAGATTTCAATATTTGCTGAGATGCCAACACTCCGGCCAATCGCTCACTTCAACTGCAACGTTCAGGAATGTGTGCCCGTGCCCAAAATCTGTCACATTTGTTATGGGAATGATGGCGATAATGGCCACGGAACTCCCATGGAAATAATAAAAAATAGTCCCAGTTAACTCTCTCGTACCTCCCGTCATGTGTTTTAATCATTGGAATCGCCAGCTTGTAATTAACTCGGCAACGTTGGCCTCACCAACTGACCTTTCTGTTTGATGGAGCAATTATAATGACTTTGTCACTTCAGTCTGGTTTAACAAACAACCAGAAAATGTCCTTTAATCAGCTGCTACGTCAAGATGGCAGTTTATGGCAGTTTAAAAGAATGCTTAATCGGAGTTCATTAATACAGTCTAATCTACCAGAACTAATGAAAACTTCCAGTGACACGAGTAGGAGGCGTCCACCACGGCACTTGACAACACAGCCGCATCACCCACGGCCGAGCTGTCAAAACAGAAGTGACTCAGGGGAAAAGAAACGGCTGTTGGTATTGCTTCTTTTGTTAGAGTTCAGTTGCTGTCCCGCCATGGCAGTTGGTGCCCATTCTACTTTGGGGGCAAAAGGCAGCCAGCAGTGGGGCAGGGCAGGCGTAAAAATCACTGTTCAAATATCAACACACACGCATACACAGGGCCAAGAGCAGATAAGAGAGATGAGTACACACAGAGAGGCAGAGAGAAGTTGTACCTGAATCTACAACATTCCTTCCCACTGCTGTTCCTTGTGGACCTCTAGAACAGTATTTTCTTGGGGGAGGGGTGTCATGACCCCACCAAGGGGGTTGCACACAGTTTTCTGCAGTCATTTCATATGTCTCCTAACGTGTGTTTAATGGTTTCTCCCTTAACCGTTTGGAGTGGAATATTACAGTATGTGCATGCATGAGAAAGAGGTCCTTATTTTCTAAGCAAGGGTGACTTAAACTCATTCAAAAATGCCTTTTATGGCAACATGGTGGTAGGGTTGGCGTGCAGGTCATTATGGTAGGGGATTACGACTCGGTTGAGGTTGAGGACTGCTCTCTAGATCAGTGGTTCTCAACCTGTGGATCCCCAGATGTTCCTGGACTGCAACTCCCAGAAATCCTGGCCAGCTCAGCTAGTGATGAAGACTTCTGGGAGTTGCTGTCCAGGAACATCTGGGGACCCACAGGTTGAGAACCACTGCTCTAGATGGAAGGCAAACGCAAAGCGTTTATCGATATTTGCCATGTCAATCAGTTTCCTTCTCTCTCTCTCTCTCTCTCTCTCTCTCTCTCTCTCACACACACACACACACACACACACACACACACA